>PVHY01015127.1:0-36678 GCA_004024945.1 Uropsilus gracilis
CAGTTCCTTAGAAATCAGCATTGCCTGGTAGATGAACATGAACAGTGTAGCGATGTGAACATTCATAAGATTTGTCCCAAGGTCATTTTACCTTAAAAAGTATTAAGCCTTCTAAAAATGATCTTTCTTTATTACAATAGTAGAATAAGCTCAAAGTCAAAGACCAACATTTAACAATTTTTATAAGTATCTAACCCTTAAAAGAACTGAACTGCTTAAGAACATCAATAAAGAAGACATTTTTGGATAAAACCCATGAAAGATGGCACCACTTGTAAAAAATGACTTGTAAAAAATGATTCACAATCATTCAGCTGCTTGAGTTTACAATTCTTCCAGATGTTGTATCTTAAAGAACTGATAATTGGAACAAAATGAAGTCCTTAGGACTTAGAAATTGAATTTTGAAATGTCACAGTATATTGGAAGACTTCTGACACAGCAAGGATCAGAGAAGTTTTAGTTTATTTCTTCAGTGAGTTCTGAGAAAAAAATGAGAAAATGAATTTTAAGTTCAACTGTAACAAATGATTCTTTAAATGTATTTTTTTTCAAAAAGAGAATGAACACTTACTCTAAATTTACTTTATCACAAAGAAAATTAAGATTCATGCAAGATATCCATAACTATATATGTCTCTGTGTATTCTAAGATTTTAGAAAAGTAATCTTAGTTTACTAATATAATAATAGTATACTCAATTATCTCTATTGTCAGAAGTACAGCAGTTATATAATATATAAATATAGTTATTCACAAAATTATTGTTGAAAATATGTTTTCTAAGACTGTATGTACTCCTTATGAAGACAGCAATGTAGATAAATCTATATGTAATAAAATATTCAAAGATAGATGTTTTAAAGAGAAAGTGTATCTGATAAGATACTTTTCATGAAGAAAGGCATTTTCCACACAGTCAGTATAAGAGTCAACTGTATTCCAAAAAATCTACAATTAGATATCATCTAGTTTTTTTTCCCCTTTCAGAATTTGCATCTGCAAATTGACAGAATTTGCATCTCTGTGTCTGAGATGTTCTTTTTTCTTCCAGTGCTTTAGAAAGCTAGCTGCTTTTGTGAATATAGCTAGTTTAAAAGTGCTAGGTGTTAGTGAGCCCTAGGCTTTACTCAACCAAAAAGTAATACAATTTATTAAATACATAGGTAGGATGGTGGATAGGGAGGGAGGTGGGAGGGTGACAGGAATTCTTGTTCATTCCCTCTGTAGTGGGAAAAATCTGAACTTTGTTTTAAATGGATTCCTATTGTTTTCCTAGAAATAAACTTCAGTCAGTCAGATGGTTTAATAATGAATGCTTTATTGGTACTAATTGACTGTTTTTCTTCCTTTATCAGCTCCCTACTCCCCAACATATGTTCCTTGCAACTGTCAAATAGATTGCTTACACATCATTGAGACAAAAAAGGACAAAATTGTTAATCACTATCTATCCTGGGATCATGGGATCTCAGGCATGCTTAATTTCACAACTACTAAGAATCTCAAATGTTGTTCAATTTGATGATACCATGAAAATTTATACAGTGACTTTTTATTACATAGATATAAGCAATATTGCTAGTATTTAAGGAATATGTTGACAATGGTAATTATAAGAATGTATAGTTTGTTGCTTGTTATTGTTAAAGATAAGTAATAAACTGAAAAAAAAAAAAAAAAAGAATATCACCAGTCATCTAACAAACATCTAGGGCATACTATGAATGTCACAAGATCTTTAGGAAAGTATATAATGAGATTCCTATCTTCTGTCTCTGGAAAGCAGGTTTACCTAAAATGTCAGGTACTAATAATAAGAGCAAGAGAATAGTTTAATTCTCATCCTAGGTAAGTCTCCTAAACAGACAGGACATGTATAAACAGATTTTCTGAGGGAAGTGGATGAAAGAATGTAATAAGAAAGTGGTTTAGTAATTGCTGTTTTTTAACCAATGTCATTCACATCTCCGATGCCTAAGGCCCTGGTTATTCTGTATTATTGATATACATACATTTAGTTTTATCTGAAGTTTTCCTTCAAGCAATTTTAGCATACAGGGAATACTTTATTTTAGTTTCACTTTGAATTTCCTTGATGTCTAATGAATTTGGTCACCTTTTCATAATTGTATTAACCGTTATGAAATCAGTCATGTAAAACTCATGTTCAAGTTCTTCACCCATTTTTTTCCTTTGTGTCTGCCATGTTTCTCCATTGGTATTATATTCAGAAATGAGTCTTTTGTGATATATTATGCATAAAAACTTTCCTTGTGGACTATATATTTGCTTTCCAATGATATTCTTTTGCATCAATACAAAAGACTGGATATTTGAAAGCACTGACAGCACCTTTTAGGGCAACTTATGTGAAGCTTTCACAAAGATAAGAATTATAGTTTCTTGAGGAGGCATCCTTTTAGCTGACTCAGGATTTTGCAAATGTACAAGAAGCCAGTACCATCACACTGCTGGAATATCTACTTGGAGCATGAGAAAACAGCTTATAATCTAAAATTTAGGAATGATTATTGCTATATTATTAAAAATTAGATCAGAAGGCTTAATAAGATGAGCATGCCAACATGAATTTATTATAAAAGACCAGAGTACATATAACTGTTTCCCAGGAAGCACTAGAAACATTCTCTTCAATAAAACAAGTAATAAGCTTATATTATACCATATTGATGGTAGAGGAGTTGCTACAGAACTTACTGCCTAGAATTCATGAGCTTAATACTATTCTATAGAAGCATAGATGGGGAGGTGGGGTAGATGATAGTATTTTTTTTTTCTTCAGAAGGAAAGTGAACATATTACTGTAAGAAGCAGGATGGAAGCCAGGAAATAATGACTTCCAGGAATTTGTAGCTTTGGCAGAATGTGTTGGTCATGGTTTTGTCATGAACAAGATATGTGGGCAGTCAATAAGGATATTGATTGTTCTGTAGAACTCAACTCCAATGTCAAAAAGAAAGGAAGTTTGGCATCTTTGCCAATTTCCACATCTGAAACTGTTTCAGATTTTGAACTTCTCAAATTAGGTGGAGCCCAGGTCATAATGAAGAAAACCCACAGAAAACCACAGAGAGAGTGCAGAACAGAAGTTTCCCCAAACTTTTACCCAAAGGAACCTATAGCTATGAACGAGAGAATCAATTACTGAAAAAGACAGAATTTCCTGGGCTTTGGATATCTGGCCTGATATGACATTAATACCAGAGTGATGAGTAATGATCCCTGAAGCACCAGGTGGTGGTAACAGACTCTTGGTGGGTATGATAGAACTATAACCCTTCACAGAAGCTTATGTAGCTACAAGGTTGATAGAATGCCCCAGCACTAGAGATGTACACTGAGTCTGTGAGGTGGTACCAATCCACTTGCTGATGGACCATCATAGCCCTTTCTCCAGGATGAAGGCATACATACTGCTGGAACAGCAACTTCTGCATGAAAGTGACTTTTGTTCTTTATAATGCTTAGCTGAAAAATATCTGAGGACTTTTATGCCTGATTGATCTTCTTGAGATCTTACCTCTAGAACTTGGACTTCCCAGCATCTAGCACAATGAGAATAAATGTTGGCTGTTTACATCTGACATGAATGTGTATAGCAGCATGAGCTAAGACACCTCCCACCCTCAATATGAAGAAGGGTAAAAATGACACACTGGTGTATGTAGATGTGCTTTGTGACAAGTGTAGTGTCCCGTAATATGTAAATTTTCCTATGTGTCCTCAACAATGGAACCATGAGAATGGAAAGCTAAGAAAGTCAGTTTCAATGGCCTACCTTGTTTTTAAAGTTACTCACATGAAGAATCTGTACTTCCTGTTACCTCAACTTTAATCATAACTACTTCTGAAGTTGTGTTTCCAGTGGGAGAGGCAGTTCTACAAGGAGTACAATAAGGAATTTACAAAACCTAAATTACTGCCACAGCCTCAGGATATTGGGGTCCTCTTCCCAATAAACCAGTAGACAAAGGAGTTACTCCACTAGATAACTAATTGAGATGGATTATGATAAAGATATAAGGTTATTACTATATGATAGTGGTTGGGGAGGGAACATTTGGATAAATAGATTCACTCACAGATAAAGTTGCTAGCACTTTCAGGTCAGACATAAGAAAAAACTAGATTTTATGATCAACTAACCAAGGTCTCAGACTACTTACCTTGAAGGATGGAAGCCTCAGTGGGTATAAATCTGATTCAGACAAGCATATAAAAGCAACTGTTCAAATATTAGAAATTTATGAGTCAGTTTTTGGAAACAGCTATTGGTTAAAAATAAACTTTTGCTAATGAAATTATAAAGACCAAAGGTGGTAAGTATTCAAAACTCATAACTTACTACCTTACACTGTTTTGTTACTACCTATGCATCTGAAATGATTGATCAGTTATTTAGAAATATAATAGCATATGATATACTGCTGTATATATCTTTTTCCAAACCAGTTCCTAACTTACACTGATAGCTTGCAGCTGGCTACAGAGGGATTACTTGCAACACAGAAATGTGGAAGTGCTATAAATCAGGGTTTAATTCGTTGTTTCTTTAAGTTTCTGAAACAGAAATCAATAATTTAGAAGTCCAATGTGTCTTGTGGTCTCTTTGTTCTTCCAAAGACTACTAATGAAAAGGGTTACTTACATTTCTAAGAGTAGCTGAAAACAAACAGGAAAAAGTAACAACAGAAAACATGACCTAAAAAGTCTAAAATGTTTGTTCTTTGTTTCTTTAACCAAAGAAGTGTTAATTCGTAGTCTAAATTTTCAGAAGTGATAGAGAAAAAAGTTTTAAAAATATCCATTAGACCTCAAAGTAATCAAGTTTGTAACTGTTATGTGATGAGAGCACACATAAAGGAAATGTATTTCCAGTTTCAAAGCCATTTCTGACTAGTCAAAAACAACTGCTAATACCAATGACAAAGGAATGCGGTTCTAACTTTCCTCTTACTTGCTAGTACACTACAGGAAAACTTATCAGTCATTATTTAGGTTAGAAGTACACTTGGAGAACCAGTGTAAATAATTACCATCATAGTACTGGCAGTAGCCAACTGGCAAACAATCTGAGTAGGATGCTCAGTGCTGTTTAAAGGTAACAGGATTCTGAAATGGAAGTTAGTAGAAGGGTGTGCTCAAAATCAGTTGCAAATTCACTACTGATTACATCATCAGGAATGTGGCTTTCCTCCATTCAGCCAACTTTTTTATAAGTATTCTACTTAGAAACTGATAATCATCAACCCTTTGGAATGGAGGGTCTCAAACAGAGTAGAATGGATTTAACATGTACACAGTGGATCTGAGTAATGAAAAGGGCATACCAGAGGAGAGAGTATGTTCTTCTTTCATTTCAATATGCTTTGGCAAATTTCCAGCAGCCATTATCCTTTTCTGTGCACCTGGGAACAGACAACCATCAGTTCGTGGTTGGCCTTAAGTGCCTGAAAATAAACATGAGATCTTACATTAGCTTTTGACAGAAAGGGGATGTCGTATAATTTAGATCATTTTCCTAAAGTTTCCTTGTGGGTTTAAGTTCCAGCTATCCACAATGGATGTTGACTAAATAAAACATCATTTAATGACTGACTTAGTTCAAATTCTCAGTCTTCTATGGCTGTTTCTTGTCTTCCCAAATGTTTCACTGGAATTTATGTCTAAGAGTCAGTTATCCCAATAACCCAGATGAGGATACTTTGTAGTAACTTATAAACCAACATCTGCTCCCCAAGTACTGATAGGATCATACTTACTGAAACTGTTGAAAGACTGTGAAAGGGAAAAAAATGTTCTGGTCCTTGACTGGCATTTTTGTGATTTAAAAAGCAAAGTGAAATCAAGTGAATAGGTTTTTGTGCAATTACACATTATTATTATTATTATGGGTTGATTTCTTTTCTTTAAACATTTGACAGGTTGTTAGAAAAGTCTGGTGAATAAAAAAAAGTGAAAGCACTGTTGCTAAACGCAGGCGAGATCCTCTGATTGACATGTAGATTTCCATATATGCTCTATCTCTCATATGTCATCATACATCATCCATCCAACCATCCATCCATCCATGTATCCATCCATCCATCCATCCATCCATCCATCCATCCATCCATCCATCCATCCATCCATCCATCCATCCATCCTTTCACCTACCCAGACATCTACCAGCAATTAAATGTAAAGAAATGAGCTCCTTCCTAACAACTATTGCAGGTAGAATGGCATACTTAACTGAAGGTATAGAAAAATAGGAGTAGGTTTTTCCAAATGACAGAGGAACGCTAGAAATGTAGATCATAATTTGCTAAAGTATTTTATGAAAATACTAGTCTTTTTGTAGCTCTTAAAAATTACTTTAACATGAGACCACAAGAGATGCTTGCTTTCCCTTTCACCCATCTCAACATCTCCTGGTGTATTTACAATGCAAATGTGAAAATCTTAATTAATAAACTCTTTTTCTTAAATATTGCTTTACTTAGTATCTTTCAACTTGCCTTTCCAAAAATTGTAAGTAAATGTACAAGTATAAATGTATATAACACATTCTCTTCTAGACTTTGGAAAGCACTGATTTAAGTACTCAAGAATTTGTATTCAAGCAAATTTTATTAATATATATCATATTACCTTAAATATCATTTGTCTGTTCTATATTTAATATAATAAATAAACATGGGATTAATAAATCCACAGTGTTGCCTACATACTTAAATCCTTTATCAATTGGACAATTATCTTTTAGTATCTAATAGAGCCAAATGTCAATATTTTATGGTTATATTCAGGTAACTTGTTGGTATTATCTAAGTTACTTCTAAATTTAAGTGATGTAAAGTTTGTTTCAATACTTAAGGTGCTATGAAGTATGTGTAGATCAGAACACAAAAGTTACAATGATATCTGCAATAATTAATAGCTAATCACTCTATAAAAGTGCAATGCAGTTTAACAAGAAATCATCATCATTATATATAACATCACTATCTACCAATTCCTCTAAATCATTCTTTCTGATTAATAGAAGCTAATTATTTTGAGTCTGTGCTGCTCTTTATTTACTCATATTCAACTGCTCCACAGCATGCTTCAAACTAAAATTTGTCTCGATACTATGAGATCTTTCTTCAAAGGCACAGCACTGTTCATATTAATGTAACTTGGAATTTCAAGGGCATACCTGATATAACAATGTGTTGTCATAAATATTTCTGACATTTATTCATTATACTTTCTTTTAAGCAAGTTAATATTTCAGAAATAAATTAATAGTAACATCATTTTTCAGCTCAATGATAAAATATGCTAATATGTCAGACATCCTTAATGTATCAGGATAGGTTGGGGACTGCTGTAGCCAAAAAGCATTATTCCATGGTGAATAATTTAACCATATGGTCATTTGGCTTTGATTTAATTCAGCAATGAGTGTTAGGAATTTTATGGCATACTTGGAATAGATATACTACTTCCAAAAAGGACATTTTACAGAAAAAGAAATATAAATGGTATGATGAAAATTCCATTAATTATATTTCTTTCCAAATTTTACTGTGGTCATATCAAATCCTTTGAGGAGCATATTTCCTTTGGCACATTGGAAACAACCTAGTCAAATCAAGATAAGTCTAAAAGTATTAACATTGTTAATGTGTAGGACTTATACTTTGGATGAACTTTGGTAAATCAGAAATTATCAGGGATATTTCTCACAATTAAAATGTAAATGTAATTATATATAGATACATGGTTGGGAGGTTATTCTTAGAGAATAAAACAGCCCTGAAATAATGTTGTTGTTTGTTTGTTTTAAGAGACTAGGTCTTGCTATATTGCCCAGGGTTGTCTTGAACATGTAGACTTGAGTGGTCCCCAGCCTCTGCATCATCCCAGATAACTAGGATAACAGGAACATGCTACCATTCCTGGCCCTAATGAAATAATGATTGAAAATTTTTTCTATGGCTACATTTTGGGAATGTCCAGCAATACACACACACACACACACACACACACACACACACACACACCTGTCTTTTGGCTGCGTAAAAGGAGCCTAGAATTTGCTCTATGCCTACCTGAGAGCCAAAAGTATGTCATCATTAAAGTAGGGTCAGTGTAGTTTCTTGAGTGGGTTTAATAAAATTTAGTCTGAAACTTGTGTGGATTCCATTAGCTGAGGTGGTTAAAATGGAGCAAAGTTGAGGGACAGGCCCCTATTTACGATCCAACACTCCTTCAAGAACCTGCATCTTCACTTATAAAATAGGAATAACAACTCCCTCATTACATGCATCAAGGTTATACATCAAGAGTGATGGAGCAAGGCAGGGAAATCAGGGGTGGGATGGGCACAAAATATTAAGGTGATAGTTCACAGGTGACAAGTTAGTGGGGGAAACCTAGAGTAGACAATGAGGCAAAATAAAATAAATATTTTAAGTGCAATTTTAATTTTTTAAAAGAGTGATGGTAACTGAAAATACTTCTACAAATAGAAAGTTTTATCATTCCTTCTATTTTTGTACCTGACTGTATTTGGTCATCAAATATCTGCTAGGCCTGCATAGATAGTATACAGTAATAAATTGAAGCAAAGAAAATAAATAAAAGAGATACAAAAATGGGACTACCACTTAGAGAAAACATGGATTGCATTTTTAAACTGACACTTACAAATGAAAAGCAATGGCACAAGTGAAAATTCTCAGCAGGCCCTGGTATTCTGTGGTCAAAAAAATGCAATGGAGAAAAATCTTGTCAGTGTGCTGTGACCTTGTTCAGCTTTCCAAACAGTTGACAAGTAGCACATGAAGTGCGACTATGTCAGTGAGCTATTGAACAATAATACCATCAAGTACTATATCCTAATAATTACCATAAGAGAATAAATTTAATTACAACAATATGACACCATTTTTCTTTTTTTTGCTTTCTTTGTTAGTGGAGTCCATTAAAGCAATCAACTAACTTATTCTTAATTTGCTAAATCTTTCTAAAAACTTCTGAAACCACAATTTACTAACACTTGTCTCCCTTTTAATTTATTTCATATTGTGACTTCCTGCTGGTGATCACTTTCACTGCCCTCTCTGTCAGAAAGGTGTTGTCCCCCAATAGTCATCAATATCATTCTATTCACAAGTTGACACCAGCAGCAAGTTTGTCACCTAAATCAGCATGACCATTCCCTGATGTATGAAATCATCAATCAGACACTTGATGGTGTGGTCTCAATGAAGAACTCTGTACTCACACTTGAGAGCAGTGCATTCAGGTTTTAATAAGCAGAGGAGTGCTTTAGAGTTTCTTAGTTGAAAGCAAACCAAAAACTGTATGTGTTACCTTCATTACATTCTTCCTACCTCTATCAGCTATATTCTATGTCTTAATTACAAAACAACTAACTTTCCCCCATTATGTACTGTTTGTGTTAATTCCAATCTTTGACTGTTGTTCTTGATTAGAGAAGACATGCTACCATTGAGGAAGTGAGAAGAATGAGACACAAGATATATATATATATATAATTATATATTATATATATTATATATTATATATTATATATTATATATTATATTATAATATAATATATTATATTATATATAATCATATATTTTATATATATAATTATATATAATTATAATTATATATATAATTATATATATATAATTAATAGATATAATATGATGTAATACAATACGATATAATATAATGTAATTTATATATAATATAATATAATATAATATAGTATATAAACTATATATATATACAAGATATATATGTATGTATAAGTCCCCAGATATATAGGACAGTTAATGTATTTTTGAGATCCCCTTTCAATGTCAAGTGCAATATTCTTTTTGTCCTGAGTGATATTTTGGTTAAATCCTAGATTTTCTACAATCATACTCTATGTACTGCTTAACCTCTTAAATATGTTTTTTATGAAGATAATTGCTCTCAACAGCCTGCATCATTTTTATTTATTCATTGCTATCACATTTCACCCACTATGTTGTAAACTCCAAGACCAAAAGGCCAGATCTGCTTACTTTAGTTTTTGTTTCCAGCGCCTAGAGCTATGTCACAAACATAATACACACCAACAAATTTTTGAAGGACTGAATAAAAGATTGAGCATTAGTTATACTAAAAAAGAAATATAATAAGTAGAAACTTGTATAATTTTTTATGCTTATCAGTATTATTTATATTTTTATTGAAGTAATATTACATAATAACCATATATAAGTTTCAGGTTCATTGTTGAGAATCAACATGCATATGTGCTACATTAAGGTCACCAGTAAAATTTCAAATCCATTTTCTAAATAGGAATTCCAAATATATTTTCTAAATAGAAAATTTTTAATCATATTTCTCTTACAGTGAATGGATAAAACAGCTGTGGTATATTTACTAAATAAGAATTTTTAAATTAACACTATAAATTTCCATAAGTAATGATTAACTCTTACAATAAGGTACTAAAGTACATGTGATAGATGATAAAGCACAGGAGAGTTGACTTGAGTCTGGCTATTTTTGACTTGTAGAGAAAAAAGTTTATATTACTTTAAGAATGTTTAACTCATAAGGGTGTAAATGATGTCATTGAGGAAGGGTTATTTTTGCTCTACTTCATTTAATTATCTCAACATTTATTAAATAGCTATTGTTAATAATACAGTATACCAGCCTCCCACCACCAGTATCACCAATATGTGGACACCTTTATTTATCATCACCAAGCTGGGTCAAAGGGGAAATTATCATATCTCACTGCCACGGGCCAGCCATGAAATAGAACAGTCCAAGGGGGAAGGTAAGGATTGAATTCGAGCCAAAACTTGGACAGAAGGGCTCACAGCCTCTCTCTGGACTGTGACCTTGAGTTTATTTAGAATCAGACTTTCATAGAAAACATAAAGCAATCAGTAACAAAATAAGGTTTTGATTCAGGGTCACATGGCTACAAGTTTAACTTTACCAGGATATCAGCTAAAGCAAGTTCAGTCTAAGACTGGTCATTTGGCCAAAGTGTGACCTAAGGAGGTATTTTTATAAAGATTGCTCTTGTAGATAGTCAAGGACATTTTGCTTTACCCTCTGTAATCATCAGGCAAACAGTCAGTAGCTTATCAGAATAGGCCAGAAATAAAGTAATGAGAACAGGGCTCTCCACACCCCACCTCTTTAGCCAGGTTGATTAACCAAAGTTAAAATATATTATACCAGCTTGTTATCAAAAGACAATTTTATGACATGAATTTATAAATTGCATAACTTAGGAAATATTTATAATAGTTATATATTTTATTGGAATATGAGTAGTGAAAAAAATAAACTTCAATGAATAATTTTTATCTTTAGGAACCTTGAAAAAACACATTTAAGAGATACATGCATATCTATAATAAAAAGCCCATACATATTAGTAAGTTAAGGATATATTAGTACCTACATGCATAAATATACTTAAGTATGGAAATATATATATATATATATATATATATATATATATATATATATATAACCTAAAAGTACCAATAATGCAAGTACATATGTATGTCAATAAAGAGAAAACACTAATATTGTAAGAATACTGTGCTTGTGATCAAATAGCTGATCAGGATGTTTAGTCACATTATATCCTTCAGACAAGGATTTTATCTCATTTTCTTTTTTGTAGCCCCAGATCCAGAACAAAGAATAGCAACTAATACATGGACACTAAGTGAACTTTGAAAATGTGACTGAAAAACTTCTTTGATATTTCAGAGAGGGAGTGTTTATTTGTGCTAGAATAATATGATATTCCAAACATAAAAGGTCCTTAACTATCATAAAGGATAAATGACACATTATATTATTTTTTGTCATTTGCTTCTAGTTGTTGAGCATTCCTAACTGACATGAAATGTAATAGAAAATGAGGGTTTTCTTAATGTAAATATATTTTCTTGTATATCTACATTCTTGCAAAGATTCTGATGCGTAGAAGTAATTCACTTTAATAAACAACCTATTCAAGTATATTTCAAATATCCATATCATCTTTGGGTGAACTTCTGGAGTTACAGATCTGTTATGTTTTCAAGGCATTTTCTCTGAACTTCAGATATTACAATTTCTAAAGAACTCTCATCATAGACGTATCTTCTCACATTTTGCCTAATTTGATACTTATTGGGTGAGAGCACAGTCCTATTCATTTCTGCCTGTCACGAATCCAGGTGGATTAAATTAAACAGCATCTTAGAAAATGAAAGAACAAAAAACTGGCAAGCTGTACCTTCATTTTTCTCTGAGACAGAACAATATAAAAATATTTTTCAATTAAATTTTATTTTGCATGCTATTGATAAGAGGCCAAATACAGATCCAGAAATTCATTTTATGTGCTTTTAAAGCAGATGACAAACCAAAAAGAAATGTGCAAATTAATGTCTAATGATTCTGCTTTTCTAAAAAGTGAATTATCTGGTGGTCGTATATCTTTATGTATATATGGGTATATACAAACATATATACCCACATATACAAATAATGGCTATATATGAGCACAAATAATGAAATGCAGTAATTACTTACAGAAAGATAAATAAGATTTGATATGTGCTTTTCATATTGAGTGTCTGTGTGTGTTCAATCTGTTAAGCAATTTAATACAACAGGGGTGATAAGGAAATTTTGATGTAATAAATAAGAGAATGCAGACTTTCGTTTTTGTTTTATCATCCTCTGATTTTCCCTAAAGACTATTTTTCATAAATAATTAAAAAATTATAATAATAAAATATAAATAAATATAGCAATAAAGTACATAATTTTCTTATGCTTCCCACATTTTCAGAAAATAATTTTCATCCTTCAAACAATTTTATCTCTCTGTCATCTCTCATAGTGTTCCTTCTTTGCTGATCTATTTTGTTCCTATATGTTACACTTGAATATTTTTATGAATATTCCATTGTTCTATGTATCTAATTTATCTAAATTATCCATTCACATACCCACAGGCATACTCCTTATTCATATTCCTTTTCATCTCCATTTTTCATTAACATCAGTTAAATTTAAAGACAATAATCTAAATAATTTCTAAATATTTTGATATTTTTGTGAACACAGTTCCATCATTTAATCAATTTCATCCACTTACGGTATAATTTTGGTATTTATTGAAATACATGACCATCCTTGAAGATAATAACTAAATCCATCACTCCAAATTACTAAAGACAAAAACCTTGCAAAAAGATATATAGAAGAATATGTCAGTTATATCTTTTGTGATATCAATGATAAGATGGCTTTACAGACTAACCCGGAAGCCAGGGGAATAAAAAATAAAAATGAGTAATTGGCATTCAATCAAATTAAAAAATTTTATACAACAAATGAAAATATAAGAATGGAGAAAACGTTTATATACTACATAATAGAATTAATAATCAAGATATATAAAAAACATAAATTTTAACAATAAAAACCCTACCCAATTAATAAATGGGAAGCAGATCTCAACAGACAAGTCACTAATGGTAACATCTAGAAGACCAATAGATTTCCAGAAACATTTTCATCATCTTTTATAATAAGAGATATGCAGGTCAAAAGTCACAATGAGACACAACATACCCTTGAGAATGGCATATATTAAAACCATTACCAACAAGTGTTGGGGAGGATACAGTGAAAAGGAGAAATCTTATTGCATAGTTAGTGTAAGTGTAATCTGATGCAGTCATTTTGGAAATGATCTGGATTTACCTTAAAAAAACTAAATATGGAAAAATCATCTATGCAAAGAATATGAAACAAGCCACTCAAAAAATAGGTGCCCTATAATGTTTATTGCAGCATTATTTGCAATAGCTAGGACATGGATACAAGCTTAAATGTACACTGATAGAGGATTAAGTCATGCTTGGTAAAATGAGAAATGTTCACAGATGACATAGTAGTGGGACAATCCTAGGGTATACAATGATGTAAAAAAAAAATATATATATATATATATATATACATATATATATATATATATATATATACACACACACATACATATATATAGAGGGAATCAATGAGAATTAATTAATAAAAAGAAAAAAAATTTAAAATGTGCTCAGTATATCCACACAATTGAACATAATTCAACCATATGGAAAAATAAAATATTAACATTTACAGGAAAATGAAAGAACCACAGGGGGAATCATGTATAGTAAAGCAATCCAGAATAACAAAGGCAAAATATTGGGCATTTGTGTAGCAGATGACTAAATTAAATGGAATATTTATAAAAACTAGTGTATCCTAATAAAGTTTGGTTTCTTAGATTAAAAGGGAGAACTTAGGCAGGAAGGGAAAAAGTTATTAAGGATATGAAGGATAAAACAAAGGTCATTGTTCCTAAATTCCAAAGAAAATGCATTCACCTGAACACCCCTGCCTATTTCACTCTTCCTGCACTACCTCCTCCCAGGCAACCATTGGTCTACATTCTGCCATTATGGGCCATTTTTTCTTGTTTTTATAGTGGTGAAATCATATAGTTTGCACTTTTTTTTGGTACAGTTGTCCAGATTCCACATTTCTTCTGTTAGGTGTTTATCAGTTGTCAATTTTCATTTTGAACAGTGTTCTATTGTACATATAGATTATGTAGCCTGTACCTATTTTTGAGCTGATAGAAATTTGGGCTATTCCTAGTTTGGGATTACTAACCATAAAACTGCTATGAACACAACACAACAGTGAAAGCGTTGAAGGGATGTAAGCTTACACTTTCTGGAATAAATCCCATTTAATCATTTTGGTATATTGTTGGAATAAGTTGCTAGAAAAATTGTTATCTAAAGACGCTATTACTCTTCAGTTATCTTTTCTTGCAAATTTTTTCTTATTTGATCTTACAATAATTCTAATGTCATAGAATTAGTTGGTTGTTGTTTTCTCTAGCATTCTGAAAACATGTACATATAATTGTATTATTTCCCCCTTAAATGTTTAGAGAAATTCAGTACTGAAACCTTTGGGATTGAAATTTTCTTTCAATTTCCTTAATAGTGTTGGATTGTTCATATTATCTATGTCTTGCTTAGTTTGTGTCATTTAAGGAATCTGTTGACTGCATCTAAGACCTTAAGTTGATTGTTACGAGTGTGGTCATAATAACTTTAATTTCTGTAGATCTGTAATAATTCCATTTCTCCTATTGCTCATGAAGGCAATGTGTTCTTTCCATGTTTTTATTCTGATCCTTCTGGAATTTTATTCATATCATTGACCCCAAAGAAATTGGTTTTTTTTTTTGTTTGTTTGTTTTTGCTTTTGTTTTAGTTCTTGTGTGTTTTGTATTTTATTGTTGAGATGGATTTTTTCTTATTTTTATAGTTTCTGAAATGGAGTTGCCTTCATTGTTTGACACCTTTATTCTTCTCTAACAGATGTATTTACTGCTAGAATATTTTTATATTCATCTTTTCAGGTCTGAAATACATATTTCTGCAGTGTGGTTTTATTTTGATTAAATTAAAATATTTTCCAGTTTTTATTTCTTTTTAACACATGAGATATTTTAAAAGTTTATTATTTGATTTCTATAATATATGGAAAATAAAATTGCTGCATTTTCAGTGCTCCTATTAAAGTTCTGACACTTCAAAACCGCACATACTATGTCAATTAGATGTGTACTTAATTTTTAGTTAAATGAGTTGATTCATAAGGATAATAAAACTCAAAAGACAAATAACTTCATATTGGATTATTATCTTCCTAGAGATTTATATTTCAGTGGGACATGAGGCTAAGGAATTTCAAGATCTCTAATTTTTAAGTCACAGACATTGAGGGTATATCTGTCTCTTGAAAAGACATGATTATATCCAAGTCAATGGAGAAAACTCATTTTACTTTCCATTCTGGGTGGTAATTCAACAGTCCCTTCTCTCTGTATGAAAGAGAATGAAGGAAAAGGCACTATATATGAACATGCATATGTCCAAGACTTTGACTTGAGCAGTGCAAAATGAGTTTTCTGTACCCTATACCTACTGGCCCCAACCCTGCCATGGGCCAAATCTCAGAAATATTCTAGGTATTCTAAACTGCATCCAGTCACATATGCAGTCAGTTTAAGCAACATATTGTAGGGGACAGCATGTCTTCTCCAGTCCGTTTACTCACAACAGTTTATGAGTATGTAGATTCCACAAGGAGGAAAGGAAAAGTCTTCAATTTTCTGTGTCTTATGTGGGGTTCAATTCAGAGGCAACTATTTATCTTTTCTATTTTTTTAAACTATCTTAATCTTAGCAGTCTCTTTTTGGTGACCTTTCCTAAAAGTGATCTGGAACTTACATGTCTCTGTGACTCTGTAGGCTATCAGTTAGGTAATGTGCCTTAATGTGCCTATATGAGGGGGGTCTACTCTCAACCTAAAGAACTTACAGGAAACTCTTTGGTCAAACAAAATGAATTCCACCATACTAGCATTGTCAGAAGTTAAATCCAATCCTTATTAATTCTTTACAATTAGGAAGAGAAATACAAAAATTATTTTCTTTTTTCCAAAGCACAGTATGTTACAATGCTCTGGAAGTGGCAATGGAGAACAAGCAGGTTACTCTCCATACTTTAGACTTGAGATATGGAGCATGTGAAAGAAGGTCCAGTTTTACCTGGGAAGACCTTAATTGTAGTTAGTTTTCTCTCTATGCAAGGAAATTGAAATTACAGAGTTTCACTATTTGCAAAGAACACCAAAGGACAGAATGAAGGTGAAGAGGGGTTAGGCATATGGGATTGTATTGGATTAATTACTAAAGGTGCTCTTAAACACCAGGGGATAATGGATAATCTCTAGTCTTACATTTTATGAAGCAACTGAAGTTAAAATAACTTGAGTCAGACTGGGATTTGTATTCAACATCCCTTAGACAGGGACATAATCTTAAACACATTCTTAAAGACGTATGTCAGAGGTTTTAAAGGATTTACAACATAATCATTGTCTTTTTTTTTTTTCTCTAAACTGAATAGAACTTTAAATGTAGGTTAGGCCACTTGCATCTGAAAAGAATATTTCCCCAGTCCCTTCTATATTAGGTGTTACCATGTGTTCAAATTCTGGCCAACTTAGCAGAATTAAGATAATTAAAAAAAAATGGAATACATTTAACTGGAACTGCTGAATAGATAATTTGGTTACACTTAACAATGTACACTATACCAGAATGCAAACACAAGACACAAATGCAAAATAAAGAATCTGAAAATGAATAAAATGGTTAGTCTGATTAAGATATCTACCAGTGTTCTCATACATAATTCAGGGTTCAATGGTTAAAAATAATATTACATTTCTGCAGAAACACTGCCACAATTAACTATCAATTCTAATGGAGTAATGCTCTTAAAGTTTCTTATGAAGGTATAGTGTAAGTTCAGATAGCTGTTTTTGTTTGTTTG
Organism: Uropsilus gracilis; assembly: GCA_004024945.1. Classification (NCBI taxonomy): domain Eukaryota; kingdom Metazoa; phylum Chordata; class Mammalia; order Eulipotyphla; family Talpidae; genus Uropsilus; species Uropsilus gracilis. The sequence continues at coordinate 17,513 of PVHY01015127.1, forward strand.
CTTTTGATTTTTTATTCTTTGTAATGTGCATGCCTGAAAATTTTCAACTACCAAGGCATCTACTTCAAAACACACATTGCCAGTCTCTGTGGACTCAGAGCATCAGAGACTACTTAGAAAACCCATAATATCGTCTTTATATTTTCTTTCTCCATATTTTAAATTTCTGATCTTATACTTTAAATTTACCAAAAAAATATGAGCCTAAAAAACTCTAAATCCCCAATCTTGACCCCAATGAAAGCAGAACCTTGGGGTCTAGTTCACTCTCCCTCTCCTTTTGATCCCTCTGTGTGGGCCCAGATATGCTGGGCACTGACCAACCCCTATAAGCAATAATTCCACCCCACCCATGGTTTCCTAAAGGTTACTGCTGAAGTGCATCTTGCTATGACAAGAAGAAACACAAGAACCTGTTCCATCTCAATACTGGTTTTGATAGGCTGAGAGCAGCAGCACAGGATAGAAGGTAAGGTACACAGTTTGAAAATCATTCTTCCAACTTTTGTTCATAAAAGCACAAATTCCTAAAAATAAGATTTGACCATCCATTGGATAAATTAGAAGTAGTCAATGAATTTTTTTAGGAATATAAAGATAAATTACATTAGAGAATAAAATTAATAGTTATATAACTACAGTGTTAATTAAAAGCATGTTCAGTTCTGTAGAGTTGTGTGTATATATATATACACACACACACAAATAAATATACACCCCAATTTCATGATTAAAAGGGACATGCTGGACATAAAATTTATTTACTTATTAACATATGGTAAAATAATACTGGGATAAGGATTTGGCCTATAATTCTTTATATTAAAAATGATAGTCACTTTGTCCCCCACAAAGTTCACAAACTCTATTTTGTACTGTGTCAAGTTAAAATATTAACATAAAATTTACATTCTAGTTGTTAGAACATTTGCTATGGGATCTGTTTTCAGTGATAAAACACTTATTAATAATACTGCTGCATCCCTTTTATCATACCACACTTACATCAGATGCCCAACATTTCCTGAATCTGGAAATGGTTTATTTTTCACTATGTTTAAAAGGAAGACAGTTATGAATATATTTTACTATGTTAATATATCCATTAATGAATATATCCATCACTATTCTTGACAATGCTGCTATGTACACAGAGAAAAACAAAAAGAAAGCTATAAACTCTTAAAATACAGTTCTGAAAAATGATTTTTGGCTGTGTATAAATCTACAAGGAAAAATTTGATTTATGTAAAGTGAATTTTAGACGAAAATATTTTGAGTCATTTGAAAGGCTATAATTCACGGTGGGAAAAAGAAAAAATTAATGAAGATATAATCTATACAAATATGTTTTATATTCCAGGCTCAAGAGATAATTCAAATAACCAAAACCAATTATCATTATAAAGTATAAAATTATAATTAAAAGAATAATAAATCTACTTGAAAATCCACCAACTTATTATAAGAGTTTTTTTTAACCTGAATTATTTATATATAATTTTGTGTATATTAGAGGAAATATTATTTGATTTTGCATATAATTAGTCCTTGGGGGATATTATGAGCTGAAAATTATCAGTGCAGATGTAGTTTCAAAAGAAATGATTAGTGCCCTCACATTGTAAAATTATTGAAATTACACTAATTGAAATTTTAAAGCAAAAAAAAGCACAGTGTTTTTCCAGTAAAAACGATATATTAATTATACAAAATCTTGCAAAATCTAAATCCCCCTTATTTTTACTAAAGATATTTTCACTATGAAAATATTTTTATAACTTCCTATTCCAGATCATGCCTGAACCTTTATAAGAGTAGATTTAAATTTTTTATGTTAAAAAGTATTGATGATATTCAAGTAGTCCCGTATAATTCTTTATTTTTACTCAATGCCTCATATAAATTTTTAAAATATTTTTTCAAGTTTAGAATTTCCAAAATATTGCAAAAATACTTGCAACAGTCACCAATGCACTATTGACACATTGCTATTATTAACTAAAACCCACACTTTATTCAGATTCATCTATTTAGGTTTCCATAATTTTCTACATGGGACTCAATCCAATTTTCCTCCAGGCAACCGCATTACATGACAGTCTGTTTCCTAGGTGTTCCTTGGCTGCCAAAGTGTAGTTTCTTTTTAAGCTATTTTATTTTATTCCTAGAAGCTGCCTTGTGTTCTAAAGCATATGTTCTTATTCCTATCTCACTGCTGAGTCTATAGCATAAATTACCCTTGTCAATATTATATTAAAAATGGAGTTCAAGTATGTAAAGTTTTAGATGTGGCAAATTAATTAAATGATTCCATGTCATTTTATTTAAATAGTGATAAGTTTAAAGTTGATTTCTAAGTAAATCAATTAATTCAGAATATGTACTGGTTGTGTCAGTCTTCTTAGGCTAATGTGTATTGTAGGGATAACCTATCCACAATTTCAATGGCTTACATAATGCATTTCTCATTTCACTGACATGGTACTGCCATTCATTGCTAGTTTCTTTGCTTTGTGACTTCGCTGGAGGGTAACCACCACCAATGGCACCGCCAGCTGAATGACTAAAAGACAATGGCACCTAACAGAAATACATGATGGCCCTAATGGGAGAGGCAGGCAAGCCAACACATAGCTGCAATATGGTACCAGGGGCCCTGTGATAGAGGAACAGAGGAAAGGCAAGGCAGATTTTTCAAGGTGAGTGACTTCACCAGATAGACTCTAAAAATATGGCCGCAGTAGGATAGAAATGCAAGGGTATTCAGAGAAAGGGACCTCATATGTTGAGGTAAGAGAAGCTTAAGATATTTTGGGCTATTTGGGAATTACAAGCATTTGGTGGGGCTAAAGGACAAGGTGGGATAATGAATCAGGGAATAAAGGAACTGAGACTAGACAGCTGCCATTGTTTTATTTACATTAGCTAGGTGGTATGAAAGAGGTATCTGTACAGACTTTAAGAATTAAAGAATTTAGGAATTAAAGAATTTAAGACTTTAACTATTAATATAAAAATAAATTAAAGATTAACATCATTAACCTTTATTGATATTAACCATTAATGTTAAATTAGTAATGATAATGGCAGGCATTAACTTCTAACATCAAGCAGCTTACAATGTTCTTACCAATAATGACCATTGGCATTGAGGATGTGAGATACAGGTGTCTGTTTCTAGCAGGGAAGAGTTTCTAGCAGATAGGGAACATGCACCAAGTACAGGCAGACAGACTATAGTCTTTTGTGTAAAATATGGCAGGTTGAGCTATCTTTAGAGGAGAGTGTGAAGAAGATGTGGCTATCTGGGCAGTGTTCATTATTCAACTGGTATTATTTAAATACCATTTAAACAGCAGGTCTTGGAGGACAAAATTTTTCTTTCAGTCGGTTGGGTTTCTTATTTGTTTTGGTTATTGCATCTTTTGCTGTATAGAAGCTTTTTAGTTTGATGTGGCCCTAGCTGTTTATGTTTTCCTTTATTAATCTTTTTTTTTTTTTTTTTTGCCAGCTGTAGGTGTGTCCTGAGATGGATTTCTGAAGTGTTATTCATGGAGGGTTTTACCCAAGTTTTCCTCTATGTATTTTATGGTTTCAGGTCTTAGACCCAAGTATTTATTTTTTTGAGTTGTTTTTATTACAAGGTGTAAGGGAGTTGCCTTTGTTTATTACTTTTGCATGCCAGGCCCAATATTCCCACCACCATGTATTGAAAAAGCTGTCCATGTTCCAATGTATGTTTTTTGCTCCTTTGTCAAAGATTGGTTGATCATATATGTGTGTTTTTATTTCTGGACACTCAATTCTGTTCCATTGGTCTGTGTGTCTGTTTTTGTACCAGTACAATGCTGTTTTAGTTATTATGACTTTGTAGTATAAGGATCTGATAGCAAAGATCCATAAACTACTCATACAACTTAGCAAAAATAAAGCAAAAAACCCAATTAAAAAATGGGGAGAAGAACTAAAAAGATACTTCTCCAAAGAGAAAATATAGATGGCCAATAGACAGCTTATGGCAGAATGTTCCACATCATTAATAATGAGAGAAATGCAAATCAAGACCACACTGAGATATCACTTAGACCAGACAGAATGGTCCATAAAAAAAAAAAAAAAAAAGACAAGTGTTGGCATGGATGTCAAAATAAAAAGAACACTCTTACACTGTTGATGGGAATGCAAACTGGTCCAGCCACTATGGAAAGCTGTATGGAGAAGAGAACCCTCAAACAACTGAAAGTGGAACTACCATTCAACCCAGTAATCCCACCACTGGGAATCTACCCAAAAGATACAAAAACACTCATTCATAAGGACACCTGTTATTGCAGCACTATTTACAATTGCCAATATATGAAAATAACCCAAATGCCCCCAAACTGATGAATGGCTAAAAAAGATGTGGTATAGTTACACAATGGAATATTATGCATCAATCAAAGAAAACAAACATATGTCATTTGCAGCAACATGGATGGAGCTAGAAGGAATCATGTTAGTAGAAAATAGCCAGAAAGAAAAAGAAAAATATGAGTTGGTTTCACTTATATGAGGGATTTTGGGAAAACAACAAGCAGAGATGAAAAAATTTAAACTGCCAACAGAACCAAAGCATAGATCAAGAGAGGGGGGAGGAGAGTAAAGTTCAGAGTGGGGGAGGGCACAAGAGATAAAGAAGGTATGTGGGTGATAATGTGATGGGAGACTATCAGGATAAACAACTATGTAATATATGTGTGCATGTGTGTATATATATATGTGTGTGTGTGTGTGTGTGTGTGTGTGTGCAATAAATAAATAAACAAGCAAATAAATAATTAAAAAAAAAAAGCAGGTCTTCAGTCTATAAGGAGATGGGAGGTAGGAGTCAGCAAAGTATGAAGTAGGCTTAAGTTAAGAACTCCCTGGTTTCTCTGGTCATGCCCCCAAATAAGGTCCTCAGACATTTTGAGTACGTAGTAGTATAAAAATGAACAGTGAGTCTTCTTCCATCCTAGAGTGGAACTTATAAGTTAATGAGAAAGTGAATCAATGTACATAGCCCACATACAGGTAGGCAAACAGCCAGTCAAGTAGCAGACTCCAAGGAATGCATAAGAAGTGAGAATGAAGGTTGGCTGAATCGCTGCAAAACCAGAATTGTCAATAAAAAAGTACCTTTGGCATCCTCTGCACCAACTCTGCCTGTGACTTTCCCTGAATCCAGAATAAACATCACCTAATAGTGCTGAAAGAACAGTCTCAGCTATTGAGGAAGGCACCTTCTGTTCCACATTTCTCCCCACTTATGGTGTAGACACAAAGAATGATGCAAGACACATTAACTATCAGAGGCCAAGAGAGAGCCAACCCCAAAGAGAGGTGTTTTTTTTTCCCCTCACAGGCAGAACCTCAAGCCCACCAACATGAATATCTCGCCAGTAAACTAAGAGTCTAGTAGAAATTAGAAGATGGTAACCAAAGATAAAACTTGATTGGACTTGACTGATTTTTCAGTTCTCACTTGATTGAAAGATCGTTAGGTGGACAAGTAATGCATAATGAACTGCATTTGGACACAGGGAGTACAGGGTAAGCTATCAGATTGATACATAGCAATGAAGTCACTTTTACAAAGCTGAGGCTGACAGATAAATATGATAGGAACTGTCATAATCATCACATGAGCTAAGCAGTCTGGGTATTATTGGAAATAGCAGGGAAAGTCATCAAGGGATTAGCATTTTTTGAGAAGTCACTCATGCTGCATTGTGTTTGATGGATTTAAGAGAGGGTGAATGGGGGACATATGGAAAGGGAGATTCATTGGCTCACTGATTCAGAAATATCCTTTTTTGGTTATTTGATGGATATTTCTTTTCCCTAAGAAATGTAATTTAAGTCATTTTAGAAATCATAAATAGAATATCCCATTTCAGTATAGTTCACCTTTAAATGTATGGTTATACCAAATTATATAAACACTAACTCTATCAATCTTATTTATGTTTTGAAAGTTGCAGAAAACATGTTCAGTTAGTAATTCCTTATCACTCCACTCACAAATTTCCTCTCCCCATATTTTTATATCTATAAAATGTTAATGTTTTTAATCATTAATTCTCACAAAAGTGTCTTAGCAATGAAGATTTGTCTTGCATATATAGTGATACCATAATTAGCATATGAAATAATATATATAATTCAATTACAGTATTTAGCTTTAGTTTCACTATATGATTGCTAATTGTGATATTTTGTTAATGGTAATTTTCAGAGACATTATGTATACCTAGTGAACATTCTGAGCATGCATTATATACCATTACTGCTTTCTATTTATCTCCTTTTCTTCCATATGTAGTGTATGTGTGTGTGTGTGTGTGTGTGTGTGTGTGTGTGATGAAAAGGAAATATTATTACTGCTTAAACTATTGATGATGGATTGTCTGCTAGGTTATATACAAGAGCTAAACAGAACTAACATGTCCCAGAAACTACTTAATTGATACATGATAAAAATAGAGGCTGTACTTGCAGATGCAGAAACTGATACCCTTGATCTCACAACAGGCTGGGGGTGAGCTGTGTTGCAGCGCTGTGAGAAGCACTGCTGGCCGCCGTGGGCATAGTGTCAGGGCACATTGCCAGAGTGCACAGAACCCGCCAGACAGAGGAAGTCAATATAACCTCCTGATTCTGTAAGATGAGATCCAAAAAATTCCCCTTCAGAGGCTTGAGTGTGCCACTTAGAGACAGTTTGAAAACTGGAATCAATAATAGTTATCGAGTTTTATGACACTTAAAGACAATCATATGAGTCAGAATGCAGAGCATATCGTTTAACCTGAGCAAAGGCAGAAATTGAAACTGAAGAGTCAATTTCATGGAATCGAGGGGACATAAATATTTAATTTGAATGATATTTGACAATAGAATCTCACATGTACAAGCTTAGTTTGTACATATGCACTTACATTTGTGGCTAGTATTTTATTCTGAAAGTTAGACCAATAAAACAAAGGTAGGGGAAACTTAATTTGTCTCACCATTGACTATTTTAATTCCGTATACCTTAAGTATCTGTGGTATTAACCTAAATTGTCATCTGTGTAATTTACCATCTGTGTAAATGACCATCATATCCCTTTTAAACTTGTTGACTATACTCTTTTGAACAAAAAAATTGACAAAAAGATTAAGACTAAATAAAATTTCCAAATTATAACTCAATGTTGAATAAAGTAACTATATAAAACATATCAATATGTTATTAAATCAAAAAATAATTGAGTCCTGATTATTTGTCTGACTGCTAGGTATTGACAGTCAAACAACATATGAAATAAAGTGGTTGTCATCATGGATATTATATTTAGGGAGGCAGAAAAATATATATATGTGTGTGTGTGTGTGTGTGTATATTTTATATATATATATAGTGACAATAGTACAAAAAGTTTTATGTTAGCTTAGAAAAGACCTTTTAGCTGTGGTGATATTTGATCATAGACATACAGACATGAAACAAATGTGAGAGCAAGCATGCATGTATATGGAACAAAAATCATGGAGACATATATCACTTAGCATATTACACGAGCTTCCTAACTATAACATAGTAAGCAAGACAGGGAGGAGGAAAAGATAATGCAAGGGCAGTTGCTTAACACAGAAACTGTAAGAGCTCCCTGAATACTTTGTACTCCCCCCTCATAATTTTACCCCCACCATAATAATCACCTTATAGTGCTGTTTCAGGAAAACAAATTGCAAACAATATGGCCAAAAATGAAATCACTTGTAATAGAAATTCTAACAAAATTTAATAAAATCTTTCCAAATTCAAGAAGCTGCTAAAATATTGCAGATAAAAATTTCAGGTAAAGTATATCATAATAAACTGAGGCATATATTTTTGTACTGTAAAAATATACCTTAAGTTGCAATTCATATTTTCAGAGTGAAAGTGGGTGAACAGCAGGAAGACATAAAATGAGGACTTGAGAGGAATCACAGAATTATCAGAAAGAGACAGACCTCTAAAAAATAAAGACAAAAGAATTAAGTTGGTTTCAAGAAAGAAGTGAAAGATGAGTGAGAAGGTTAAAATAAATTTGAATAATCAGAAATGAAGAGAAAAAGAAAATAGAGAATGTAGATAAGTTGGGGAAAAGGGAAAGTGGTTTGGTGAAAGATCAAAATGAATTTTTAATAGTAAATTTAATATAGTTTATACACACTGATTCTAAATAATGAACAATTCAAACATACATCATGTTATAAGACAATCGTACTGCAATTATGCATGTGTGTATGTATATTATAAATACATTGAATGTATCCACAAGGGTTGGTTGTATATGATGCCTGATCTTTGCTTCAACCTTTCTTTATAAAATTTATCTCTGAAAGTAGAATTACTAGTAGTTCAAAAAGCTTTTTTGATGAACATCTGGCATTGCTTGAGTATAACTAGTTGCATAGCATCTAGATGTCCTTGATTTAGTGTCATATCCCTGCCTGGAACTCTAGTCCATTTTAATTACATTTCATAAACTTTAGTTTATATCTCAGGACATAGAGTTTTGATTCTGAGAAGTCTTAATTTCATACTTAAAAATATTGCAAAATGATGGTTATCTCTTTACCATTGTCATTGATATTCATAATTTTTGCAAGGTATACTATATATTTAATACCAACTTTTGAACCTAACTTTCACCTAGATGATATTGCTCCATATTTCAGATTTCATTTTTATGCTTTTTTCTCAAACTGTGTAGTGTCTTTTGAAAATGTCAGATTTTAGTATATATCCAACTGTTACTGTTATGTATGTCATTGAGAAACATGTGAGTTGTAATTACAGAAAAGTACACAAAGGTAGCAGGTGTTCACTCAACTTTAGATACATTAAATAAGACTCATTTTATAGCAGTAGTTTGCAAGCCCAAAAAGACTCCAAGGTTTGTCATGTAAATAAATTAATAAGAAGGGATGTGGTAATAAGGAAACATAACTCAGTAGTGCATCTAAAGCATATGAAGTCAATTTAAAAAATTCTGATGATCAAACAATATAACGGGGTGTCAAATCTGCAAATGCTAGTATAGAAGGAAAATAAAATTATATTGATTATTGTATTAGAGTAAACTATGTTTCAATAAGATAAACCCAAAACAGCAGTGGCTTATTGCAATAATATTTTATTGCCTATGGTGTTACTGTCTAACATGGTCATCACAGGCTCTCTCACATACATCCACTTACTCAAACTACTTCCATTTTTTGATACTACCAGTTTTAACACATGATTTCTTTGGTCTTAGAAAAGGGGAATAAATAAAGTCAAAGTTCTCTCAGGAGGATTTATGTCCTTGCCCTGAAAGACTTGTATATCATTATTATCCATATTCCACTAGCTGAAAATTTGTCATACAATCTGACTGAGAACTTGGAACATAAATCTCTTCCTGAGAGCCCAGAGTAAAATAAAATGAATTCACATACAAAACTTCTCCATAATTAAAATTAAGTTTCAACAAAACAATGTAAGTTCCTTTGAAAAGAGACTACCTCATGTGGTACTATAAAAGTAATATTTGATTTGATTTGATTAGCAGTTATGCCATATTAATAGTATGAAAAACAAACAGAAAATACAACTGATATACATTATGACTCAAGCCCTAAATGCAAGCTAGTATAATTTATTCTGGCATTTCCAGAATAAATTAATTTATTTACTTGGTAAAGTTATGTGACTTTAACTAGTTAGTGTTCTTCAGATGCTTCGGTACCAATTCTAAAGCTCTGTCAAAATCCAGAAGTATATATTAGGACCTTGCAGAAGTTATCAGAAAGAACTCATTCAGTCTCTGTTTGGAAATATAACTTCTGGGAAATGAGGTCTAATAAACTTCATGGATTTTCAGTGTTGTGTTCCCAAAGAGATTGATGATAAACTCAACTGTACTCGACTAAAGGACAGAATTCAAGTAAGGGCTTCCTATGCAGTCCAAAAGACTTAAAAAAAAAAATGCAACTAATCTGTTACAACTATTTAACTTTTCAAAAATAAAGGTAGATTAATGTAGCCAGAGATACATCTTAAAGAACCAAAGCACAAAGCTGTGTTTCAACATGCTATTCTCCTGCCTGTCAGGTCCATTCCAGACTCTCAGAGCCAACATGGTAAGTGAACCATTTCCCCCTCCCCCCTCATGCTCCGTGCTTCAATTTTGTTGAGTTATTTTAAATTTTTCTTGATGGTTTGTTTTACCTTTATCCCTCATATAAGTGAAACCATCCCTGCATATGTTTTCATGAGCTTTCTCATCCCATATTCTTCTCATGCCTGCACTGTCTTCTGATGAAGTGTCACTGCTCGCTCCACATGTTTTACCAAGTCTCTGCCCAGTGTCATCTTCCTCCTTAGCTGCATCTTATTACAGAGATAGGGCCACAGCCCACCAATTCAGCCTTATCACCCCAGACACCCTCTCTGGTTGTTTTGCTGGTTCTTTCAATTTGCAGCTATTTACAGTTCCCAGGCAGGTATCCTTTGAAAGGGATACCGTTGCAATGGGAAGCCCAAGCACTTATTCAACATTGGCACCATAGCCCACAGACAGATAAAGCTGATAAGCTGGTTTTTTCCTGCAATCGCGCTTTTTTTCCTCCTTCTTGGAAACATGAGATCGGAAGTATGTCTACTATTTTGCCTTTGTTCTTTTAATCAGTTACCTCATCATATAACATTATTACAGAGACAGACTTCACAGAACACACTTATCTTCTTGGTTTCTGGGAGGGAGAAATCTGAGTTGACCTCCGTGTCCCCTGCTTGCTTCTCGCTGCCATCAGTGATGGTCATCAGGCTATGTCCCTTCCTTCTACAGGCTCAGACCTTCTTCCAGGTTCATAGGGATATTGGCTCCATCCAGCTTCTTGGCTTGTGAAATTATAAAAGCCTTACATTCTTGGAAACTGTAAACCTACACTAATTTTATCGCTGGTGACCAACCTCAGATCCCTGCCAACTGACTCCATCTATAGCACCACACACTGCAGGAATGTTGTCTTGTTCAAAGCCAGCTCCTTCTGACCACAGAGTGGCTCCAGCCCCACTTAGTCCCACTAAGTTCTACTTAAGTGAAGCTAATATAACCTTCATTTGAGTCAGTCAAGACTCAACTGATCCAGGTCCTAAAGGAAACTACAAAAGTCCTGTTGTCATATAACATATCACCACCAGAAAGGTCTCATCATATATTCACAGACCTTGCCCATGCTCAAAGGGTTGATCAGGAAACAGTTGATGGAATCTCCAAAGTCATCATTCAGTCTGTTGGCAAATGGCCCCAAGTGACCCTTGGGGTCACTGAGGGTCAACCCAGAACACCTAGGGTGTGTTGGTGTGACCAGCTCTGTGCTGAATTGAACTCTACTTTCTAGCCTCATGTGAGTCTACTTTCTAGACTGACCAGGTAGATTAATACTTTAGTGATTCCATCCTATTGGAACTAACTTTGGACATTAGAGGTGCCTCACTGCCCTCATGTACTCAGGTTCCCACTAGACAGTCTTGGACAATGGAAGGTCTCCCTACCTGAGGGCACAACACACCTCCGTGCTGAAGGTAGGTGTCCTATTACCCCAGAATGAGCCAAATTGGGCAGAGGCCCTTGAGACCTAATTGGTGAGTTGGAGTGCTCTGGGTAAGAGCACCTTACCTACCAGAGAGGCCAGGCTGAGGCCAATCTCTGTGAAGTTGAGGGGAAGCTGCATCTTTAAACAACTGGCTGCTTCCACATCTGTCACAAGATTTGTCCTTGTGGATGGCATGCTAGCACTTCCCCAATGTGTGGTTTAGAAACCAATCCTTACTCAGCATGCTAAAACATCCAGGTGACTCCAGACCTAGAGGTTTACTTTTCCACCCCCTCCCCCTCAAGATTAAAGGTGGGGTGTAGTTAAGTGAGCTGGAACTTCAAACCAAGAAATGCCTGTTGGGTCTTACTCACAGCTGCTTTTCATCAAGAGAGAAAATAAAGTACTTAACCCCTTCCTGACTCCCCTTCCTCCCGTCCCCCAAGACCAAAGGGGCAAACTCTGGGGAAGGGACATGCTGCCTTCCAGTAGGTAAGGCAGCACAATATCTCAACTGTCCTCTCACTCTTAGGACCAGACTCTCCTCCAAGAACTGGAGGAAAAGGGAATACCTAGGTCTATAGATTGCATCCAACAGAGAGCAAGGTCAGCCTAAAGGAGACTGAAACTAAACAATTGGCTGTCATAGTGTAGTGCAAGCTTCCCAATCTGAGTAGGTACTTTATTGGTTCTAGTAGTTAAGGCAGAATGTTGGGTCACTTAGTGAATTTTACAAGTCTTAGTGCTCTCAGGAAACTAGGTACACAAACCCACCAGGCAGGGAAGCTGTCCTAATTGTATGTCAAGCAGGTTGCAGGGATAGGAGACCTTGGAGGTCAGTGAGTCCCCCAGACCCCCCAAGAATCTTCATGCTCTTATTCTGGCTACTTTCTCTCTAGTGTCCTCTTGCATTCTCTCCTCTCTGACTCTCCTCCACATGTCCTCCTTACCCTCCCCAGGCTGATGCCACCCTTTTATTTCTGCCTCCTAGACTCAAGTAAGCCCACTCATGCATATATGCACACCCCTTGGGCACAGACCTAGACAATCATGGGAAGGGTGCAATACCACAGGTGCTGATCATAGAGGCTAATGGTAGGAAAAGCCTGACCAACTCATTTTCTCTACTCATAGTGATGGTAAATATGTCATTACCACTAAAAGAGTTCCAAGTTAGTGTTTAAGTGGAATTGACCTTCGGGAGAGACTTTCCATCTCTGTCTACTTTACCTTGCTGGTCTGTATCTCTGTGGCTTGGAGCGGTGCCCACCCTACATTATTAGAGCTGGTAGTCAATTATCAGTAGAAAACCTCACCTGAGGCCACGGTGCACTTGTCAGGCCACCAGTCAACAAAACACGGCAAGTTCAGAGAAGGCTGAGTTGAGAGCTGAGTCCATCCAACTATTCCTCAGGGCAGCTGGGGTAATTACAATACACATTAGGTCAATTATAAGCTATGGTCTGCATCTTCCTTAGAGACCCATCTGCCCCGATCTCAGCCTTCCCACCTTCTATACCACATAGGAAACTGTTCTCTAAGGAACTGGCCCATTTCAGTGACAATTGCTTTTTTATATGACATTGTTTATACTCTACATTAACTGGGGTTTTGTGGTTCAAATCAATAAACACTGACTGGATCTTCTGGATATTGGTGTTCAAACTCTCCTAATTCCTAGAAGGGTCTGTACCCACCCAACCCATTGTGAGGATGAATTAAAGTTAATAATGGTAAATATTAAAATTGACCTAGTTTTGGTAAATGACACCTCTCATCTGATTATTGCTGCCCACCCTTATCCCTTACTGCTTCCCGGAAACAATCCCTTCTCCATCATTTGAATGGTAACATTCTGGAATAAGCCTGAAATTCTGAAGCTATTGATGGCTAGAGCTCAGTAATAAACATGTAGCCTTTCCCCACCAGTGTGAATGTTAAATATGATTCAACACCAAATCTGCAAAGGCCATCTAAGGCCTGTTAGAGCTTACTAAGCTTACAATCTGTTAGAGTTGACTAAGCTCAAACAAAAGCACCAGCCCCATCATCTCTTCTTTCAGGTCCCTTGTGTGACCTGTGCTGAAAATCGCTACTAGTAATGCTTACTAACCATTAGCTATAGGAAGTTAAATAAGGCTATTCCCTTTATAAGAACAACTTTCCAAGAGATCTATACTTTAGTGGATAATATTCAAAATAACATGGGTAAAAGGCAGATGTTGTAGAGGCTACAAATAAGGTGTTCCAGTCAGGAAATAGTTCACAAGAGCATCAGTACCTTTTCCTTTACTGTGGAGGGAAAATAGTATAACTTCTCCTAAATGCACCTGACTTTGCCCACAGGATCTCTCTTTTCTCACTCGCCAGGAATTCAGCACCATATTAGCAACACCTCTCACCAGATCTCACCAACACTCTCTCACAGAACCAGGTTCTCTCTTCAATCTGTAAAATAGAATGGTTTTATTCTACCCTCTGCCCAAATTATTATAATCGATGAAGAAATACATATAAAAATAGTTATGAACTTCAAATGTCATATTGTCCCTATTTGCATGCAATTTATTATTTGGCTGGCAAAGTTTTTTCAAGCACTAGATTTTTCCAGACTCCACAAAGTATCTATATGTTTAAAATATATGACTGTTGGGAAATATGTAAAAAAATATATAAAATTGTTATTTGAAATTTTCATTTGACATTACATTTTTATGGCTCTTGGCTTGAGAACTAAAGTCCGAGAAAGACTTCAGATATATTTGAAATAAACTAAATTTTAAAACAGGGGGGAGGAGAAAAGAGGAAGGAAGAAAGGTAGGGTAGGAACTCAGGAGGAAGGGAAGAAGGAATCAAATATATTTGGCATAGACTATATTTAGGAAACTAGAGAAAGGAAAGAAGGAGATAGGGAGGGAGGATGAAAAGTGGGAAAAAAATGAAATTGTCATATAAGACCACATTTTGCATGCATATTTGATAAATGAGGTAAGGAGAGAGACTAACTTCAGTCTTCTTTCAAGAAGTAAGCAGCTATAGACCCAGTCATATGTCTATGACTGACTCTGTAATGAGATTTCAGCAGTGTGAGCAGGAGCACATGACTGAGCAGAGAGTTCTATTATAGTATACTATAAAATGATGAACTGTTAATTTAACAGAGTTTTGCATGAAAGTCTAGCCTTTTCCTGTAAGACTGTTTTTTTTTTTTGGAAAGAATGATTTGAAGCCATTATAGAGGAAGCAAGCTAACTCCTTCTGTATTCCGATTGCTCTTACTACAGACATATGGGTATGGGTAATAGACTTGGCTTCCACAGAAACATACTAGCAGTTTCACAAGTTAACTGATTCATCAAGGACACAACAGTGATGCAGAGTCAACCACAGGAGCCAAATGTATTAAATTGTATGTGGTCATCATACACGCTTCCATTGTAATAAAATAATGAAAAGTAATCATCTTCCTAAAATCAAATGCTTCCATTTAATTAGCCAGTATCAGCATACTCACAGTCTCAAGGGGCAGATTTTTGAAAGTGGTTCCTGCAGCTTACTGAGCTTCTCTTTGCATGCAAAAATGATTTTGTTGATATGTAAAATAAGTAACTAGATTCCTTTTAATAAAACCAAAATCTCACATTGCTTAGACAGTAGCAGTAGCATAATTATATTTCAAAATAGAGAGCTTTGGAACAGAGAGACTATGGCCAAGGAAGAAACACAAATAAGATACATTTATAGTTGAATGGTATATTTTTGCAGAGAGGAAAAAATCAGAAGCTGAAAAATTTTGAGACATTTAATTTTATCTTTGTTAAAGAATAAGCATTTTACCTTTTTTGAAATAATTTATTTTTGTTTCTGGTAGTAAATTACATATAGATCTACTTATATGACTTCAACTTATATTAAACAAACAAAACAGTATTTTCTGTGATTTTGGAAGTACCAATAATTAAAATCATGAAATATAGAATTAATTTTGATTTATACAGAGAAAAATGTGTTCTGTAAGAATTATACACCTCCCTCCCTCAGTATGAGTTAAGTATTAGCAGGGGGACTAGAGAAGGGAAAATCATACAGAGACCTGGATTTAAAAAATATGTATAAATCAGAAGCATACTAGAATAATAATAGAAATGCATCAAAGAATGAACCAAATTATGAACTTTTGTTACAAGTTTGAATTTGAATTTTTAGAGAAATTAAGGGCATAAGGGAAGATAAAACAGCTTCAGAATCATTACTTCCATTCAGCAAGTATTATTTGGTAAAGAACTCTTTCAGTTCACCAACCAACTGATTATAATATGTCTAAAAGCATTTGGCAGACATTATTTTAAAAATACAAACAAATGACCACATGGAACAATGCTGTGCGCCATTTGCAAACCAGAAAGATCATTGCAAATGAAATTTAAAAAAAACTCTCTCATTAACTGTCCCTAAAAAATGTAAAACTAATTTACTGCAATAACCTTCTAAAACTTCAGTGGTGCCACTGGCTTCCCTAAATCAAAAATAGCAACCACCAGCCTACACTCCCCCTTCCTTAATTACTCTTAAACTTTAAAATGTTAATTGTCTCTCAAGTTTGTTTGTCTTCTTTAAAATTCAACAGGCCCTTGCCCTGTGTCCCTATAAATACCCCTTTCTTTTATTAATAAAGTTGTCTCATAGTCCATACCTCCATCTAACCCGCAGCTGCAACTAAGCAAATCTCTTCTTGTAAATTCATTTCTTGTACCTGTGTCTGGCAGTCAACAGAACAACAAGCACAAAATTAGATGCTCAATAACACTAGTGAATGGGAAAATACTTACAAAGATTGACAGATTCCAGATCACACTCACTGAAATAACAATCATTTAAAAGAGGAAAAATGTATTGGCAAAAATATGGAGAAATTGGACTATTTCTATTGGGAATGTAAAATGTTTTAGCTGCTGTGAAAAATAAGCTGATGTTTCCTCAAAAAGTTAAAAATAGGGTGATTGTAGGACCCTGCAGTTTCACTCATATATATATATATATATATGTATATCCCAAAGGAGTAAGACAGACACTCAAACACATACATATGCATGCATGTTCACAAGAGTCAAGTGATGAAAATATTCCAAATATTTAGCCACATGTGAAGGCTGAACAGAGTGTGTGTATGTACAGACAATAGAATATCATTAGTCCATGGAATAGAATGACATATGATATGTGATCAACATGAATGAATTTCAAAAGCATGAAAGAGGTCAGTCACAAAAGTTCATATATCACATATTCCAATTACATTAAAGAGTCAGAATTGGTAAATCTATAGAGACAAGTACTTGATTTTCATTAGGGGCCAAGGAGAACAGTAGTAAGTAGAAACTCCTAACCTATGTACTGAAGGTCAGTGATACCACTAAAACAATTTTCTGAAACAACATACTTGTTTGGAAACTGGCATTGAGATGTCTCATTTAGGGATAAAAGGGGAGTACTAGAAAGTGTCCATGTGAACTGCACAGAGTACAATGGACACAGCTTAGAGCAAATGCTCATCGTTTGTATTTCAAGCACAAACTTGGAGTCATATAAGTGCCACATACCAATTTGAATTTTTTTTCAAATTAAAAAGTCATTTTAGTAACTTTTTAAAAAGTGTGTATAGACAAAGTCTTAATCAGTTAATCAGAGAATGAGTTTCGTGAGATCACCCCATGCACCCTGACTGAGACATTGTCTATCAGAGTTGATGAATAGTAATTTGACTTCTGTATTCGGGGAAATGACAACACAGCCTCACGCACATGCTTGTTGGCATTTTGCTTCCTTTAATTTTCAGTTTTTAATCCATTTCCCTTTAAGTCTTTAATCATCTTTTCAGTGAAGATTTTCCCTTTCATTCTATTCATGTGTCTGAGGAATTAACAAGCGTATTCTCAGTGGTTTCATGCAATCAAAACCTTGCGATTCAAGCACTATGTGCAATCCGCAGGGAGAAATTATTAAAAGGCATTTGCAGATTTGTTTTAGCATGCTGCTCAGAATATGAAAGCATGGTTTTTAAATATCTGAGGAGAGATTGCCTACCCATTCCCCTTTTGGAAGAGCTTCTGATCTAGACACCTCCCACTATTTACAGTAAGAAAACACTTGGAGTCAGATTGGTGCTAGAAAGGCTTCTGAGTGATAGATGGCATAAAATGAGGCCAAATTTGTATGTTTCAGATTCATAAGCTCATTAAGCTTTTAGAGATTCAGAGGAACCCACAACCTCAGTCAGTCTGGTTGTCCAGCAGAAATAAGACCACGAACATAAATCAGCTTGAGTGTGTGTTCCAGAAGGGAGGGCAAGAGGAGCAAGCTTTTGTATGGCCTGATTTTTATGTAAGCATTTCCAACTGACAATCTCCCCTAAACAAATTTTACAAACCTTGAGAAGGGTGGCTGAACATGGGTCCAGTCATTGAACAATTAGCAGCTAATGAAGAGGGGATGGCAAAACATCACTTTAAAAGTGATTACTTATGAAAAGGAGAATATGGAACATTCATACAGACACAAAATCACAAGCACATATTTGGATATGCAATATATTTGGGTATAAATCTCTGTTCTGCTGTACACAGTCAGGTTACCTTGGGTTATTCACTATATTTTGTATACATGAGGCTTCATATATAAATAGGGTATATTAGTTTTACTTTCAAAATAGGTTCTACTTTATGTACTTGTAAAATACTATACTCAAAATATGGAGTAAAAATGGAGCAAAAATGCACTTAAATATTATCTGCTATTAAAATATTTTAAGAGGTTGCAGTAATTGTTAAAGTTCTTCTAATTTCTAATAATCTAATTCATTTCTTCTAAATTCAACAGGGACTTTGGAATGATTGGCATTAATACTTTGATTTTGGTAAATTTTATAATGGGTAATCAGAAAAAAAAAAGGTTTCCTAAACTTGGTAGAATGCTTACTTTATATCTCTAACTACAAGTAAGCAAGCTCCTGTTCTTGAGCTAAGAACATTTGTAAGATTAAGACTTGAAAATACATACTTCTGTTAGAAAGTGCATCACATTTTACCTACAATATTCTGGCTCTTTTGAAAAATGAACTTTTTGAAAGACAGTTTTTCTTAAGAAACTTACCATATCCTTCTATTGCTGAGCAATTTATGTTTCCATAGAAAGTATTTTAAACTGCATCAGCAGAAATATATAGAAGACTGAATTCTATGTTATTAAGAGGAATTTAAAAGTTAACTCTTTGAGAGATTAGGTAACTGAAATCAAGGAAAGAGAAGACTGAGGAAAGATGAAAATGCTATTATTTATTTTCTGAGGGTTCAACAAAGAAATGAGAAAAGCACACAATGTGAGGACAACTCAAACACGGAAAGAAGATGCAGTTCCGAGACCCAGTTGGCTAAGGTGAACAGTGACAGCAAAAATCCAGCAAAGGAGTCAGAAATAAGGTCCTAAAGGAAAGGCAACATTACAGAAGGAAGGAAGGAAGGAAGGAAGGA
>PVHY01015128.1:0-36713 GCA_004024945.1 Uropsilus gracilis
TGCCTGCTGCCTGCCTGCCTGCCTGCCTGCCACACAATTGGCCTAGCTTCCTGCCTGTGTTCCCAAGTATCTGCTTCCCTGAGAGTTAAAAGCTGTCAAATCCCCCAGGCTGCAGGACTCTATCCGTCTGCCCAAAGCCATGATAGTGAGCCTGCCCTGGCATCCTCCCTTTGAAGTAGAACCTTCTGAACACATCTCCACAGTAGTTTTGCTCATTCTTACTCTTACAGTCATGGATTATTGTCTAGTCATTTTTAAATTAAGTATCTAATGTCATCAGGGCCTTCTGAGTTTGATAATACACTTTCTTTCATCATTGAATTCCTCAGGATGCCCATGGTCTTTGAGGTGAGTTTGCTGCTTATTATTTCGATCTTCAACTGTTGGTCAGTGTTTGCTAGTCCAGTTGCCCCACCTCCCTCTTTAATTGGCTCTTCTGTGAATTAACTTGCTTAAGGATAAACAGGCCTGAGGGTAAGGATTGGAAGTCATTCTTTAAATCAAGTGCATGGACTATTTCCTTTGTCTTTTTCCTTCATATTTCTCTACCTACTAATCTCTGTCCTCTTGTTGCATATCTGGAATTAGCGAGATAATATAAGATTTAAGATTTCAATAGGGTAACATGCCAGCCATTTGGCATAGTTCCTGGTGCATTTTAGTACTTGATAAACATTAGGTGTTTTTATTATTCCCTCTGAAAAAGATGTCAATTCTTCACACACGTGTAGAGATTGGAGACACATCTGGGTTTATATCAGCAAATACATGTGTAGTTCTGCTTGTTATTGTTTATTACGGCCTGGGTTTTGTCCTGATCCTGTTAGGGCTAATGAATTTTCTGCTGTACTCAGTGAAAGAACCGTGACCAAAAAAATCAATGAAAGATATTTAAAGAAAGATTTTGTTTCACATGACTACTAAGTGTCAACAACTTTTTTATGACTTTAAGAGGACTTTACTACTTGGACACATTATTCCCCTGTTTTTAAAAGGCCAACTTTTTATAATGACAACCTTCACCCTAAACATATTTCTGAGAACTGTCGTTGCCATAATTGAGAAGTTACCCTTTGGATCTTTATAAATTATGGAAACTAAATTATGAATTGTGGTGTTCAATTGTTTGTAAATCAGTAGCTTTATTAGCAGCTAGGTACTCTTGCATACTAATTGTGCGTTTTGCTCCTGAGTCAGATAAAAATGTAGGCATTGATTGAGTGGTTTCCTTCATTGATTACCATGTTAGCTTGATACTATATTAAAAATGCATTCCCCCCCATTCACATTCTCTAATTTCTGAATTTCAGAAGTCCATTAATAAAAGTGTGAAGAATTAGCTACTAATTTTGGATCTGCATGAAACAAGATTATAACATCAAACCAGTATTACTATTTATTATAGATTGGAGATCCCAGTATAGACGATACTTCAAATGCATGATAAAAGTAAAAACATTACTTCTGAGGTTTATTTTTTTTCATGTTATACTTTCTGTGTATACTTTCCGTGTACTTAAGGTGTTATTTAAGATCACAGGTAGCTTTATACTCCAAGCTTATCTTATTTGTGTTAAGATTTCACAATACTTGAGTCTTTCAATTGGAGATTAGACAATAGGAAACAAATCTTTAAAATTAAAATAAATATAAGATATTCTTAAACCTGAGTCAATAGGTAATAGTGGAATAAGCTACAGTTCACTGGTAGAGTTGGCAGAAAGTTAACATTACTTAATTTGATCTGCCCCCTTTACAATAAAGGATGGATTCTGTCCAGAGAGGCTGTGTGGCTCATCTGCTATTGCTCCCTTTGAAAGTGGAAAGCTAGTAAGAATAAGGGACCCTGCTGACTGCCTTTTCCATCCTGGGTAGTATGTAATAGGGATATAAGGGTTCAGTAGTAGAAATGTGGCCACTGCTCTTCGTGTTTTTTATCTTTCATAGTTATGAACACCACAAACATAGTAATAAATATATATTTTAATAATTCTGTCAATGAAAGTAAAGAGGACGTTAAGATAGAAAAGGCAGAAAAGGGAGGCAGCACTGAAGAACGGTGATAAGGGTGAACCTCTCTGGAGCTGGCTGTAGTCCAGACCTAGTGTCTGAGAAAGAGCCACAACGCTTCCAGGGAATAGTTTCTCAAGAGGAGGCAGGGCATCAGGACCTAATTTCTGAGGAGGACTTTAGTCCAGGCACAAGGAATGGTAGTCACTGAAGTCCTGCATGGGAGAGTTTGATGTTGGAGGAATGGAAGGGAGTCTCTTTGAAGCTAGAGTGTAGTTAGTGCAGGGGATGGTTGTCCAAGATAAGTATAGACAGATGAGCAGAGGTGCTGAGATCTTTCACCTCTGGAATATATCCACTTGTCTGACAGTAACATAACATGGATGCAGTTTGGTAGACTTGCAACTTCTGCTTCTCTAGAGCCTGGGAAAATAAGTACTTAAAGAAGTACAAACCAACCATATTTCTAGAGGAAAAACAAGAAATAGTCTGTCTCTCATATTGCCTTTGAGAGGTCGGAAGGGTCTCTTCCTCTTCTCACAAATGATATGAAACCACTGTTTGTTTTTTCAAAATTTTTTGCCTTGTGTTTGTGTCTTCTATGCTGACTTACAGATGACACTGTTAGGAGTGGGTGTGAAGCATTAAGATTTCTTGACATGTCTCCTGAACCCATCTTCACTTTGACTGAGAAGTTTAAGCTGTTACTGTTTAGCTTGTGGGTGCTAATTGTGTACAGTATGCAGACTCTGTTTGCGGACAGTGAGTAATGCAGATAATAGGGCTTATATGGAATTAACTATTCAATGAATCTGTGTGATATTCATTTCAGACCGAAGTGGCGCAGACTTTAGGCTTGCCCCTTAGACTGATTAGAGATCATATCCGCACATCATTTTTAGAGTAAACCTGGAGAGACAGTGCAGAAGTCACAGGGGAAATGGACTTCCTTCCTCTCTCCTGTCCTGGAGAGGCAGTGGGAGAGTCTTTGGGGAATGTGAGTTCCTAGGCTTTGGCTTCTGGGGAGAGAAGTTCAGGTTAGTCAAATAGAAATTCCAGCCAGAAAGATCAGTGCACGGTGAGAATGCTGGCCTTGTCACCCTCTGACCACAGCACTCAAGAGGCCACAGTTCACAGGTTCAGGAGAGGTAATAAGTGCTGCTGTTGTTTTTAAGCCCCTGAGTTTCAGGGTGGTTAGTATTGGTCCTGTGAGCTGCCTCATAGGTAAGCTGGGCAGTGTGGGATGGCAGGGTGCTTGACAGCTGTTTACCCGGAAGCTGGAGGAGGGCATCCATGCACCGGAAGGGATGCACTTGGCTTAGAACAGCTGATGAACAACTGTGATGGCCCAAATGAGCAGAAGGGTGGGCGTTTTACTATCAGGAATAACCCTCATTCGACTTGACGGGGGCAAGACATGTACTTTAAAGAAAGTCATCATATCCTTGGATGCTACAGAAACTGAAATTTTTAGCCTAGGCTGCCCCCAAGATCTACTTCTTTGTTCACATGGGGCTTAATCAGTTCTGCAGACAGATTCCACCCAAATAATAAAGAATGGGTCTGTGTGGGATGAGAGTTTAATCTTCCCTCTTAAGTGCTGATAGATGTCAGTGTCCTGTGGGCCTTCTGCCATAGCAGTTGGTAAAGTGTTTTTCGTACAGCAAGTGTTTAAGGCATCCAGTTTGCCCAGCTTCTCTCTAGTGCTGGGGACACCAGTGCCAGGAACAAGGCTTAGTTGAGGGCTTTTGCATCTTTTGCTATTTGTAAATATTCATGCTTTATTAGAGATTCTTTTTCAAGTTCATAGCCAGAAAAAATTAATACTGGCTTCATGGGTTAGGTTTATATGGTAGTTTAAAAAAAAAGTTGCAGCCTGTAGGGAATAAATAAAGCACTTGAGTTAAGATCCTTTTTCTGCCCCCAACAGGTTCTGTGACCCTAGATCATATAACTTTCGGAATCCACTTCCTTATTTATGAGATGACAGGCAGGCAAAAATGTTTCTGTAGGGAGGATGTATGAGAACTTTCGGAGCTAGGTAACTGCTCACATGTTTAACAAATGTGGTCAAGTACATGAGTAATAAAATGTGTACTAGAAAAGTCTTCATAGTTCTTTCCCTTTCTATGAGGATGTGAGAACTTTAAGATTTAAGCAATTAAGAAAGGCCCCATATGATGTAATGAGCAAAGTCTTCATTCTAAGCCTTCTTGTTGCTGGTCCCTGGGCATGTAATGATTGGAATGTGTCTGATGTCCTCGGGTAAGAACTTTGATAGTTTTTTGAAGGTGTTATGTCCAAGCCAACCGTGTTCTGTGCTGGTTCATCTTGTCTGTGTGGAGAGACTTTGTGTCTTCCCTGAAGTGTGTTTGTTTCTCTGTCTCAGGCTCTAGGTTGCCTTTGCACTTGTTAATGTGATGAGAAGGAAGAGACTTGAGGGGAAGCCTGTCAGCCTTGACTCTGTTGGGCTCTCTTGGCCCTTGGGGCTTTGATTTGACTATTGATGACAAAAGCAGAGAGATTACTTCTAGTGGGAAGGCTGCTGATGAGGAAGAACTCAGCCGAGTAGTCTGGTGGGAAATAGTTCATGACTGTGAGGAGGGAGCCTGACTGGAGAAGTTGGTCAGGGCAGGTATGTGGCTGCTGTTCATGTGCAGTGGATGCTTTTGTGGTAGGCGATTTTGCGGGTACACAGGTCCTGGGGTGTCTGTGCCCTTGGATGGGGTTTTCATTGCTGCCCCTGATACATGATGTATTTCCTGCTCCCTTTGATAAGAAATTGTTTTTTTTTTTTTGCTTGAAATCAGGAGTCAGAGAACTTCTAGCAAAGGGCCTGGTAGTGTACATCCACTACACCTCTTTCAAGTCTGTTTAGTATAGGCTGCATTACACACTGTTGATTGCCTAGTACCCAGGTCTGACTGGAGAGAAGACTGTGAATTTCTTGGTCTCAGCTCTAAGCTGGGCTAAGTGTTCCTGGCAGGGTGCCACCACCTCCATCCCATAGCAGCTCTTCCAGCAGGCTCCTGGAACCTCGCCAGCATTGCTGCTGTGCTTCCACTAGGAAGTTACAGCCGCAGAGCTGGAGGCAGGGGGCACAGAGGGAGTTGAAGTCAGGGATGAGACTGAAAAATAGTCCTTTGAAAATAGTCTTAAGAAGCTAAGCATGTGGGGCAGAAAGAAAACCATGTTCAGCACTCTCCACCTCCCTCCAGTATCCCACCATAGTTAATAAATGTTCATTGCAGAAAAATTAAAAATGAGACCAGAAATCTTTCAAAGACCCATCACCC
Source organism: Uropsilus gracilis (assembly GCA_004024945.1). Classification (NCBI taxonomy): domain Eukaryota; kingdom Metazoa; phylum Chordata; class Mammalia; order Eulipotyphla; family Talpidae; genus Uropsilus; species Uropsilus gracilis. Next base: position 5,307 of record PVHY01015128.1, read on the forward strand.
AGAGATAATCACTATTCTTTGCTATCTGTTTGAAAGATGTTTAAGACACCAATGGTGAAACTTGGTAAAAGTTAATCCAGAGATGATTTGATTTATGAACAACTACTTCCTACTTATGGGACACTTCTCTAGCTCTACTGCAGTTTTGATCCATCCATCCTCCATCCTTCCTTCCTTCCTTCCTTCCTTCCTTCCTTCCTTCCTTCCTTCCTTCCTTCCTTCCTCCCTCCTCTCTCTTTCTTTCTATATATATTTCTATATATATTTCTATATTTCTTTCTCTCTCTCTCTCTCTCTCTCTATATATATATATATATATAATTTTTTTTTTTTTTGAGACTAGATCTCCCTATGTTGCTCGGGATAGTCCTGATCCTGCTTCCTAGCGCTTGGATTACAGGCACATGCCACCATGCCTGGCCTCTACTGTATTTCTGTATTTTTGATTCTTTATTTTTCTAGTGGGTTGCTCTAGTAGAACTAGGGAGACTTCTGGTAGAACAGACTCCTTGGCATTCCTGAGTGGCTATCGCTGCTATCTCCTAGGCTGCTTGTTTTCCAGCACAGTCTGCATCTTGTTTTTCTCTGTCAGCTTCAACCTCACGGTTCCTTTTTTATTTTATAAAATCTCTCAATTATTCCTCCACCTCACTTGCCAGGCTGGGCACAATGTTAAGAAATGTCATTTATTACAACCAAGTCAATAAACATTTTTCCTGACCAAATTGTTTTGGAGAGAAAAATGCCTCCCCCCCCCCATTTAGTATATACTACAGTTGGTCTATTACAGAAATTTAAAATTAAGACATTTAAGAGACAATTTTTAATTAAAAGGTAAAATTTGTAGAAATTTCTATTACTATTTTAGCTAAATGTCAAGTGAATGGAACATCATTTCAGCTCCTTTTCCCATCAATTTATGGCATTTCTGGCCATAAAAATGTGTTCTATTGGCTTAAAACGCTGTCTTTGGAGGGGGGTAGTCCAGTTCTACCATCTTGCTGGGTAGAGCAGGGCCAAGAGCTCTTTCTGAAACAAATTGAGCTGCTTCTTTTGATCTTTGCAACCTATTTATTCATCTATCTGATTGTAAAATAAGTTGAAAACTTATTGTCCAGGAAATTTAAAGGTAGGGATTATTTGCAAAGCAAAAGACTTGCAAAATATGTTTTGCAGTAAATGGGATCCAAATAAAAACTGAAAGTAGCACATTTTGGATCAGCTCAGTGGATTTAAATTAAAAACTACACGTGCACTGGTGGTTGAATGAATGGTCACATGAATTTTGTTTTGCAGGCTTAACACTGATTTGCCAGGTTTACTGTAATAACTGGCAGATTTGATTCCTCAGTTTGTCTATAAAGCTCATAATGAACTGGGTACAAGGACTCATTCTGCAAGTAGACTGATTACTTTATGTGAACTCATGAAATGGACTTCCCTTTCCTTATGGATGTGTGTATATAGGTATAGGAAACCGAAAGGAATAGAGAGGGCAAGAATTCAAAGTAAGGAATTCCCAACAGTATCAGGCTAGGCTGCACTGTAGAAACAAAATCTCAGTGGACTAGCACACAGAGCCTTTTTTCTTGCTCTTGATCTATGTTCAGCATATGTTAACAGGGTGATAGTTCCAACTGTACTTGAGGAATTGCTGACACGTATCGATGGCTTCTTGTTTTCTGCCTGATAGCACGTGCATCTCTGCTGCTCACATTTCATTGACCAAAGCAAGCCATGTAGGGCTGTTCAACTTCAGGTTGGAGAAAAACATGTGTACCTTGGCTAGAAGAAACAGGATATTTGAGAAAAGCCTTTATAAGTACAACACTATCCCTTTATCCACCTTAATGACTTCAGCTAATAAAAAATTGTTCCTCTTTATAAAGGTCAGGCAGCTAATCCTCTAGCCAGGGACTGGTGCTCTCCTCCAGTATGTTTTGATCCATGAGACATCTCTTTTGAGAAAGTTGTTTACTTGACCACCCCACATTTATTCATTGTTTGAGTTTGCAACCCCTTCCCTCAAATCTACTAAAGTATTAACCCCATCAATATGCTCTTGTGGTCTTAATGCAGACCCTACTGTAATTATCGTCTGAATTCAAATGGGATTATTGGAGAGGGCCCTAATTCACTGTGTAGACCGTCTTTATCACAAAGGGAAGTTGGAACACAGACGTGCACACATAAAGCAGAGGTTATTTAAAGGGGAGGGCAGAGATCAGTGGCCTAAGATGGCCAGCTACCCTCCAAAAGTCAGAAGAGAGCAAGGAACAGATTCTTCCTCACAGCCTTCAGAAGAAACTCCCCTTGCCAACACCTTGATCTTGAATTTCTAGCTCTTTGTTGAGACAGTTTCTATAGATTAGTACCTGTTTTTGCTACTTGTTTTCACAATTTTATTCACTATTAATCTGTTTTTCATCATCACCCTCGACCTGTTGGCCAACAGATCTACTGGGAAAATCAAAACAAGAACTACCTTGATGACTCTTCCCTGAGGTGATGTCTAATGCTGCTTGCAGAGAAATTCTGTACGACTTGATTTGTATCTTTGCTCCTTCAAATGGCTTTTAGCAAGTGTGCCTTGAAAGCATAGCGCAAAGTGTATGAAACCCCTATTCAATATTAAAGCAAAGGTGCTACCCTATTTTTATTACACAAGTACGGGCAATTCTCAAGACGGGAAAAAGTTTGGTGGGTAAAAAACTTTGGGTACAGGAGTTGCTTTTCTCTGTGGTGAAGGAATAGAGAATTACAGGTAGAAAGTAGTGGCAGCTTCAGGCAGTGAAGCTCTCCGTTGTTGCAGCAACATCTGGACTGTGGGCAGTCTGAGTGTGCATCCTCTTGTTAGTCTCAGTAGAGATGGGTTGCAAAGCAATTCATTTTATTGCTCTGAGAAATTTTTATGTCATCAGTGCTGACAACTTTGCTAAATGATACATCTAGGTGCCATAGAAAAAGATGCTGTGGATGTCATCAGGCATCCCATGGATGAACCTATAGGTGACGTGTTGCCTGACTCCTGATGGGAGATTCATCCTGCTGCGTGAGCAGGCTGGGGCTCTAAGCTTTTCCTGCCATTGGTGTCTTAGCCTGCTACTGTGCTCACTCTACCCTCTTTGTATGCACTGCATACACTTTCATTTTTGCATACATGCTAATAAACATACTTCAGGGTGCAGAACTACAAGATCTTAAATTTTTTTAACTAGATGATTTAATCAGAGGATTTTTTAATTAGAAGAAGGCGCTAAGTGACTGCCCCAAAGGAAGCATTTCCCTTCTCACTGCGGTGAACTCTGCACTCATGTGTCTGCTTAGCGCAGGTGCTTGAGGCCTGGAGGTAACCAGTAAAGTGCTTTGTGTCTTCAGTTGATAGGCCCCTTCTGAGAGTTGCTGAGAACTTCCCCACTGGGATGTGATGTGCACAGGAGTGTTTGGAAGCATGAAAAGTCCACACGGCTCTAGGGGGAGGGAGTTGGGGAAAAATAATCCCCAGGGTTAGTGTGTGCTCATGGTCTTTTTATGCACAAGTTGGCTGTGCCATAAAATTTAAAATTCAAAACAGTAAAATTCATTAAATTCATTCCAGAACTCAAGTCCTGCTGTGTCCTCATGGTCATGACTTTCATTTCTTTACCTTACAAGGTCTTCTTTAAACGGCAAGTCCTTTCTGATTATGTTTGCATAAACATCATTATAAGTGCTTTTTTAAAACCAGTAAATTCTGTTCTGGTAGTAAATTCTTTAACTATTTTAAAATTAGTAAATTAAAGCTAATTAATTCCGGCGTTTTCTGGATACATAAGCAATCCTGGAATTATATGCTGCCCCAATTTTATTGACATATTTTGTTCTAGTTGACTAGATATTTTAGATACTCTTTGTAGAGGCCAATGAAAGGGATACATAGTAGGAATCCTTGAAAACTTTTGTCCACAGGAGAATTAGGTGTTGCAGGTTGGTTCATTTTGTGCTACAGAATGATGATAACACAAGGTTGAGCTCTTTGGAAGAGAGCAGTGTAAGGAAACATAATTATCTTGCCTTTGAAACTTAATTGCAAAGCATCTCTGGGTTGTAATGTTGCAGAAACCAATTTAAAGATTCAGTTCAAGATCTGAAGTGTCAAAATGATGGCTGAAAGAATCACTGAGCCATTTCTTTGTAATTTAGGATCATCTTTTATAGTTTCCCTTGAGAACTGAGATGAAAATTGATCCACAAATTGGTCTGTGGCTGGGTGGCTTGCAAGACAAAAACTCAGCCAAGGACAAAAGGGCCCTTTCTTATTCTAGCATTTACCTAATCAGGTTGTAGTGACATAGTCACTTAGGGTCAAGGAATGTGGAAAAGGACATTTAATAGAAGGCTTTAAAAATCTGTTTGCCTTGAGAAATGAAGAACATGCTGTTCTTGTTCTTCACAGTTGAAACGTCTTGCAGATTGTCATGTTCGAGATTACATTTAAAGTCTCCACATATTTCCTTTGCACAACATACCAGTTGCTGCTGGTCACATATGTTCATTGCTGGTTCCACAAAGGCATCCTCTCTGTTGAGGGAGAACCTGCACTATTGCTTCTGACACCACTGAATCAGTGTCCACTCAGGCAGTTTCTGTCTCACACATCTCTCTAGAGGATTGTGAATATCTAGTTTGTGCAATTTTTTCCTCTTCTTTAACTATGTGATGTCTGTTGATGTCAGTTTCTGTTTTATCTTTTTCTGTTCCCATTGCATTGCTGTTTATTTCCCTGCCCCTAAGCACAACCACACACGAGGTGGACACAGGTGTGGAGTTGACTGTGTCTGTAATAAACATGCCTTCGCCTTTCACTGGTCTTTGAATTTCCCCTCTAGATGCTTGTCCACAGAACTGGGATTTGTTCTGTATATTTCTCTTCCTGATTCAGTTCTTGCTTCATTCTTACTTGATTTATAAATTTTTTTATTGGCCTGTATAACGGTGTAATAAGGAAAGTAATATATAAAACATAAACCATTGGGAAGGCTGTTTGGAGCTCAGTGGATTTTGTTGGCTCACTGCATTTTTCATCTAGAAGTCATCAGCAGTTGACTGCTAGGTTATAGCAGATTCTTTTAAATGTCCTTTTGTGTGTCTCGTTCTGCTAATTTTTGTCATGGGGAGTTTAAGTGGAAGAAATGGCCCCCAAACCCCAGAAATACATATGCTATTTGAAAAAAAGAGTAGCTTCCTCTAAATGATTTAGAAAACATTTTGATAGAGTAAATATTTTTCTTAATCCCAGCTATGTTGTTTACTTAAAAATCCAATTCCTAATAAGTTACCAAGAATTTATACATAGCTCTCTGACAATAGCCAAGCTTTGAAATTTGAGTTGACCTGATCCATTGTTGTTTCTCCATAAATGTTTGCTTAGAATCTGACTAGAACTGAGTTCCTTTGTGATTTTTGGTCAGTTTGGATGCACCTTGTCTGATGGACCTATTGGTGGTCAAATCTCCACCTGTAGCTTTCTTATTAATTTCTAATCTTATGAAGTCAAAAGAAGAGCAAGGTTGTTTGCGGTTCCTGGAGTTAGTTACCACTTAGCTGATTTTTTTCTACAGTGTTTACTCCCTCATTGTCCTAGAAATCAGGGGTTCAGGTACCCAGGGTTCCCCTGGGCTTGCTTCAAAGTTCATAATGATGCTTAACAGAGTTGCTTTTCCCATCTGAGTCTTTGCCCCTTCAAATCTCCCTGATCTAGCTTTCATCATGTTGTTATGGATTAGGACAAATCTTCTTGCAACTCCAGTTTCTGTTTGGAAATGGGTATATTTTTCTCCTTCATCCTCTTCTATATTTGAAAACAAGTAAATTTGTGAGCAGAGAGTAGTTGCGAAGATACCCATTAATTTTCTGGGTTGTGTGTTAGTTTTTCTTGCCTTTGTTTGCATCATTCTTACTCATTCACTCAGAACCTGTCACTTGCCACTTGGTATTATGCATTGAAGATAATAGACAATCGGTACTTGTTGATTGTGTGAGTTAAATAAACCAAACTTATCAGAAAAACCCAGCTCTTTTGCAGAGCTAGAACACATATTAAAGTCTGTTCTTCAAATGTTGACTCTTTCTAAAAATCAAACACATTTAATCAAGCTATTTTGTGAAAGCAGACTGGAAATTAAATACTAGATGTCTTCTATTTCAAGTTGGTTGCCCTTATTCAGAGCTTATTCAGACAACATGTTTAATAAACCATTACCTTGCTTATAATAGAAACACATTATTAAAATGCAGTGTGCTCACCTATAAAAATATTAATGATTTTACTAAACGTATCCATACTTTAAGTTCTTAATTATTTATTAATTATAAATTAAAATTAATAATATTTAATATTTCAGAAATAACATTTCAGAAATAATAAAGCATTTTGCATGTAAGGAAACCTTCTTACCCGTGCAAACAATGTCAGTTTCTAGACGGTCACTACAGGTATATTTAAGTCTAATTGGTAGAGAATAGACACTTTAAACATGCACATAACCATTTGCTAATTTGAATAACTAAGATGAATGCTAGAAACACTGAATACAGTCAGTGGTTGGAGTCCTAACTCCAACCAACTTCCTGTGAAAGTTAATTATTCTTTTGTAGTCTGGCCCCTAGCACAGAACAGACTTTCAGTAAGTGAAAGAGTCACACCCAGCACTGAAGATGTCATGAAGTTAATGATTACCCCAGCAGCTTGAAATGTCACATGATCATGGATCCATACCAAGGAGCAGTGCTGATTGAGGCAGGTCAGTTGGGGTAAATGATCAGATATTAAATGCTAAATGCCATGCTGGCCGCCAGGGCTGCAGTGATGCAGACTTAAACTGCTCCTTGTGTGTGCTACCTGCATTTGGGGATTTTCATGATTTGAGGGTCAAGTATAAGGGTCAATAAAGATTTTTCCAAAGATTAAGGATGTATGGAACAAGATGTATGATAAGGATGTATGATTATTCTGACCTGTAACTATATAGCCTATTTATTTGCCTTAAATGAGCTATTGTAGGCTACTATTTACACAAAAAGATCCGTGTACTAATACTAGTTGATTGAGGAACTAGGAAACTAAAGCACTTCTTTAACTTTTTTACATAGGCTCTTAAAGTTGAAGACAAAGTTGAACTATTTTTAGTTTCCTAGTTGTCTTCATTTGACTTTATCCTAGATGCTAAGTTAGGTGCTAAGTTGCTTAGTAAAATGTGGTTAAATGTTAAGTTGCTCTATGCTCCAAAAGGTACCTCTTACCCCAGCATGAAATTCCACTGTTTCTATTGTATTTCTGCTTGCCTCCTATCGGAGAATTTAGACAATTGTCTTCATGGCTTGCAGACAAGTGGAGGTCAGACAAATAGAGCAGTGGTCAGTAATTGTGTTTAAAACTTGGACCTGAAATAAGTTTGCATAGAAAAGATCTCCCAGAAGAAAGAGCAGACTATACCATGTGTCTCCTAGTAAGTGGTTCCAGACCTGGATTCCCTGGAGTGGAGCAGTGGTGGACTGGTGGAGCAGACCATACATCTGTGCTCATCCCCAGGACACGACTCTCCTCCAGACTGCAAGGTCTTCCTAAGCAAATTAGAGTAATAAATTGTGACTTTTTATAGCAGAATATAACCCCCTGTTCACACTGCTCTTCATGCTCTCAGATTATCTGTAAATCTGAACATATTTTTGCAAAGTGAGGTTTTGAAGGAGTTTCCTTTTACATATTTCCATTTGTTTTCTTATATATCATGTTTGTTCACAATACAATATATCTAACTCGACAGACAATGGAGTCATAGTATTGGGGCTTGATGATTGACCTTTGCTAAGTTGTGTATGTGCACCTGTGTTTTTCTTGGGAGAAAGTCTCTTGGAACCATTTTAAAAAATGAAAAGACAAAGGAAATGATGACTGTCATGTGCCTAAGTTACTGCTGCAGATTCATTTACAACTGAGCATGGTCTTGAATATTACAAGGAAATAAGCTTTAAGTAAGCTTTAAAATCAAATTACAGTAGAACTTTGCTAACTCATGCCTGACTAATTTGCCCACCCAGTAGTTCTTGCTGGAATCTTGCTGTTCTTCCACTAACTTTGAGAAAAATTTAATAGTAGGCTGTTGAGAAGGTTCATGTTACTTCTCTTTCAAAAGTACATTGTAGAAAATGTAGTGATAGACATGAAGGTAGTAGAAACACCAAAGAGCATAAATGTAGCTGCCAAAACCATGAAGAGAGAAATATCTGCAATAGACTGGCGTATGTTTTCTATCTCATTTTCAGTTGTAGTGCATTTGTGTTTATTCATCAAATAGAAATGGGAATAATTGTGAGTAGCCTTCTCACTTAAAAACTCTTACCATAGAATTTAATGTCATCAAACAAAATTATAAAAGCACCAAATTGTGGAGCTCTCGAGCAAACAGTTAATGCAAGGTCTTGAAGAAGCGTGCTTTCACATGATCACAGCAAAAATCAGTCATTGTTCTATAGGGAAAGAAAGTGAGTGATTTAATTATCTTTCAAAGTTTGTTGTGCTGTCCACCAGGATTTTTGCTTTACTCTTTGCAAAATGAAATAGACATTCTGATTAAAAATCTTATGGCAGATGCTGACCAAATGTATCCTAGCAGTATTGAGGGCTTTTGCATTTCCGTTGTTCATAGTGCAAATGTGTTTCAGACTTGGAACTTTATTGTAGAACTTCCAGGTAGATAGATATTACTTATTTTCAAAAAGGTAAGAATTTCAAATAACTAGTGGTTTGTACCCCCTCTGGTTGGAAAAGAGACACATGTCAGACAAGTGAGTCGTTCTAGTTATTCTCAGTGTGATTCATCGTAACTCTGCACCCACATCAGAGACATAAATGTGTCAGTGCACAGATAATTGGATACAATATCCTGAGTTTAGGTATAGTTATAATGTAAAGTGTTTGTCATTTTATTCTAGGCATTTAAGCATTTCTGCTAGATTACCACCAAATTTAGGAGCTTATTCATTTGTCTAGATTAGTTGTGAAACTGAATGAATCACCTTCCATTGCTGCAATGACAGCAGCACTCAGTCAGTTGTGGATGTTTTAGCAAACAAATTTGGAAGTAAATTGCTAATGCTTAGTAATAATGACTGTGTATCTATTTGCTCAGTCAGGTTTTTTACTCCAATAACTTAACATCTCAGTGACATCTGCAAAGGCACCACTGAGGAGCAGAGGCTGGCGGGGAGGGAGGAGGGGGAGAGCTTTCAGAAAGAAGGAAGAGCCTGTCTTTGGGAATCACTGATCACCCCTGGGGCAAGGGTGCATCTTTGGGGGACACCTGGTCAACGAGAATGTCATGTGTGGATAAACAATGAGGCTGAGAATGTATAAGCCAAAGCATCCCTTTTAGCAAATTATTCATATTTGGATGATGAATCTTGTTTAAAGTGCTTTTAAAATTAGGTCGTGAGCACAAGTGTGGCTTGTAACAGCCTGTGGAGAGCGTGCCTCTCGAGGTGTAAGATGAGCGACTGCACATGCTCAAAGGCCCCTTCCTCCAACTCCAGCCACTGCTAAATATGATGCAGCTGATCAGGGGAAGCCTGGAGAGGAAGCCTCCACTTGACACCTCATCATCACCAAGTATTTATCGAGTGTCTTTAGTGTCCAAGACAGGACAATGCCTTCTGTGTATTTCCATATTTTTGGGTCACCAGAATTACAAAATTCTCTGTGATCTGGGTGTGCTAAGTGTGAGTACCTCCACGACCCTTTACAACTTCTCAAATTCTACCTTAATTGCTCTCATGACCCGGAGGTCTTACTCTCTAGCACCAGAATCACTGATATTCATGACTCCTTTAGTAATACTAATTGGCTGGAGAAACTTCCTTATTCAGTAAGTTCCCATGTGACAATTAAATGTGGCATATTTATTATCTGTTTATACTACGACAACAAAGTGTCCACGCTGCCAGCTCTCCCCTGATCAGGCTGATATTTATTTATTTATTTATTTTTGGCTGAGACTAGGTCTCGCTATTTTTGCCCGTGAAACCGCACGCTCATGTTGCCTGGGGTACCACAGACTCAAGCAATCACCAGCCTCAGCTTCCCAGATAGCTGGGATTACAGACATGCTGGCACGCCCAGCTGTTTTTTGGGACTAGGTCTCGTTACGTGCCCCCGGCGGGCATCTAACCACGATCCCTGTCCCCGGCTGCTTCATAGGCTGAAGCTTACAGGCACGTGCCATTGTGCCATTGTGCCCAGCTAGATATTTTATTTTTAATTGATTTTATTATAAACCGATAGCTTGACTCTGGACGTTCAGAGCCATTATGTGTTTGGCGCAAAGCAGGCACTAAATAAATATTTATTGAATGAATGTGGCAAAGAGATGATTGATCATGTACCCTGCAGTTTAGTAATCTGGAAGTTCAACAGGGAAACACAGTGACCAGATTTTTTTCCTGTTAATTTCATTAGGACCAAGCAATTGTGGTAAAAATAGATCCACATTTATTGTTTGTCTGGACAACCTAAAGTAGATGCAAACCCACTGTTTGGACTTCATAAATGCAGGATAAAGTGAATGAGGGCAATGCCTGTTGTCTGTACAGTGCTTCGTGAGTGCTGACGAAATCTCACTCTTGGCAGACGTGAGGCAGTGATGAGCATGGATGCTTGCAGCCTGCTCCCAACATATATACACAACCCTGATGAGGCTCAGAGTCAGGGAGCACCTAAAAATAGATAGGCATTCCCATGCTGCATGTGAAAGTGTTGCATGAAGCAATCTTATTGAAATGATGTACAAGAAAGGAATCCCTGCCCTGCTTTACAGTTTTGCTCCAGGAAGTATGTTAATGTGCTTTGTGGTGAGGATTAGCACTGCCGGAACGTGAACCAGGATTTTGTGAATTAAAGAAGCTTCAGGGGTCAGCCATATCCCTGGAGGTTATGCCTTCCCACGCGGCCCCCTTTGGACTGGCGGTGGTGGGGAGGTCACCTCCTCTGGTTTTCTCCAAATCCAGTCAGTTCTAACCAGAAACAACAAAACCACTAATTCAGTGGTAGATACACATGAAGACAGAGGTGAGGAGAAAGAAACAAAACCCAGAACAAATGAACATTTCAGATCCGTGGGACACAGGCTGTGAGAATAACTATAGAGAGACAAGCTGTTTCAGACATACTATCACCGAGGTTTCCACAGATGGGAATGGAATTTCTGGTTCAGAGATGCCTTCGGTGCGAGCTAGGCACCCTCCTTTCATGCAGAGAGGAAGGCCACAGACAGGCAATGGCCCCACAATGAATGGGACCAACCATCTGTCAGTGCCTATCCTGACCAAGAAACTTTATATGAACATGGACTGGAAGAAACACTGAATGCCAGTGACCAGAACCACGACGCAAAGAAGAAACAAAATGTGACAAAAGCTGGGTCAGAGCAGACAACCAGTAAGGAGGAGGCACTGAAAGGATCCAAACGTGTGAACTGGCTACCCGCCACTAAGATACACCTGGAAAACTAAGCCTAGGCCATGGTGTCCCGGGAAAACATGTCTACACCTGACAAAAGAACATTGTTCCAGGAAAGAAAAGGAAGAATCCAATGGACTGAAAATTGACCGATAACTGGCAGTGAAAGAAGAGGTGGGGTGACCAGAGGTGGGGACAAGGGAAAGGGGAAGGAGGGAGGAACACCCAAAAGGCAAAAAAAAAAAAAAAAAGAAATGTGAACGAATCTTAATAAAAAAAATAAACTTCTTTTATGCATACAGATGTACATATATATGCATGTAATTTTATACATATATGTGTGTATCTATGTATATGCATGTATATAAAACTTTCTGTCCCGTGGAGACTAGTCTTGAGTAGCACCTTGTTTTTCCACTGGGTATCCACTGAGAAATGCACCGGTGATGGTCAGTGAAGAAGAGATGTTGGTTCCTCCTAAATCTTAGTGACTTAACCCAGCAGGCTTATTTCTCACCCTTATTTCGCATGTATGCCACATGGCACATAGACTGGCTGGCATTCCAAGCCACACAGTTGCACAGAGACAGACTGACAGAAGGTTGCACAGGACTTCTCACAGCTTCATCAGGGAGATGAAACCTGTCACCTCTTTGCATTGGCCAAAACTAGTAAGTGATTCTACCTGGCTGCCAGGGACTAGCATGTGTGTTTTCTCTGTGCCTGTGCCTAGGACTGAAACGTAGTGAGCAGTGTTTGCAATCGGTGTGTGACTGTTTTACTGTTAAGACCGGTGAGAGCATAGGTTCAGTTTTTAGTGAACTAATTTAATTTGTTCGAATTTGTGACCCTCTGCTACTTTGTGAGTCCAGCAGATAACTGAGTCTGGCTGGCTTCTCTGCTGAACCATCTCACCATCCTAAGGTGAGTGGATTATTACCTGTGGTACCACTTTTGCCTAGAAAACATAGCACTGATTTTGAACACTCTCCTGCTCTCCTGTGGTGCTTTATTTTTAACCTTGTTTGTGGCTCCTGTTATCTTCTATGTTTTATTTATAGCTATTTCCGTAATCTCCCTTTTGCATTCTTTTTCTCTAAAGCTTTTTATCAAAGATTTAGGTCAAAGATTAGTTTATGTATTTTCTCACACCATTATTATCTAGTATCTTGCTTTATAAACGCAAGCTCATTAAATGTTGGGTGAATGACTTTATTACACATTACTCATTAATTCAAATAAGTATATAGGTGGTACACTCCCTGATACTAATATTTTGGGTTTGCCTCTGTTATATACAATGTACTGGAACCTGAACTCTTGTTCCACTGAATATTTACCTTCAAAACACATAAATTTATGAGAATATAATTTCTTAATAAGCTCTTAGTTTAGCTTATTGGGAGCCTAGAATGTTCCAATTTCATGTAAGATGTTCCTAAAACATTCATTCAGGTAGAATGTTCTTAAAGTGGTATCATTCTCAGGAATCATTTTTGCTGGATTTTATCATATCCAGCAGGTAACATCCAGGAATTTGAGACTAATGGCTCAGAGCAACTTTCAAACGTGGGGGGAAAATGTACTTGATTAGAGAAAAGCGTTTCTGAAGATTACTACTTACTATGTATGAGTTTTTCCTTTGGGGGAGATAATTGCATATATTTTTCATTAGCTGTTCGATCATGTTTCTTAATGAAATTATTTTATGGGGCTGAGATGAGAAATAGCTTGTTCTGTTTTCGGTGAAATCAGTGTCATTATAACTAATGTATCAGTCAAGTTAGATTTTAATTTAAACAATATATTATCTTCTAAAATAGTAATAAATCTCCCTTTGGAATATCATGTAATTGTCAACTGTTGTGTATATGCTAATTATCTTGTGTTTTAATATCATTAAAGGCACAGTAATCTTAATGGCCCAGGTTGTGTGTAATAAAGCACTTCTTAAGAATGCATCAACCATATGCTTTGATCATGTAATAATAAACTGTTTTTTATTTATGCTCTTATTTTAAAGTTTTAATGAACATAATCTGGTCTTTGCAAAACATTTTATTGCCATTGACTTATTGTCTCTGGTGTGTAGTAATGGGTTCTCATGATTGATACAGTATATAAGATTTGTTTACTCTGAGTAAGGGAATCTTGATACTAGGAAAATTTTCAAATGCCATTTGTCCTCATTGCGTGGATGTGGATGCCATTTCATACTGACCTGTATCACCTTTATGCATGCTGACCTTTCTTATTTGCATGTGGGAAGACTGATAATGAGTCATTATGATGAAATTGAGCACCACTTTTTGCTGTAAACAAAGAGTCCCCTCCTTGGCACCTTCTGGTAATATTTTCTCACTTAATTTACGTATCTTAGATGAAAAGGCTTTCCTAATCAATGGGGGCGGGAGGTCTTGTGAAGGCTGTTGAATTTGGTTTTACTTTGGTGAACTTTGGTATTCACTGTTTAGAAAATAAGTTGCACCTGGGTGTGGGGGGAAGCACTTTAAAACTGAGTTGCTTTAAATCGAATGTCTTATTTTTTAACCAAGCAGCTGCTCACACAAATTTCTTAGGAAGTGGCTAAATTAAAATGTGGCAATTCTGAAATGAACAGAAAGGGTTTTTCTATCAAAAACTAGCAAATTAGTAGCTGGTGATTTTTGTCTCATCAGTACTTATTTTTCTTAGATATTCTCACATTATTAAATATTTGATATGGCTGCCAGACCAAGTTCATTTTTGTTTTCAGTTTCTGAGATTCTAGATAAGGGCAACTGAGCTCTTTCGCATTACATATTTACCGTCTGTGTTTTTACTCATGGTTACCTTTTTGAAGTGGTATTCAAACAGCAACATCTTAAAATATCTTATTGCCTTTGACTCATGTATTCTCAACATTTTTATTTAACATGTATTGCCTTTGACTCATTCTTCCACAAGGTACTAGATCCACAATAGTAATTAACACAGCAGTCACAACAAACCCTCAAGTATTTGGATGGCCAATAGAGCTTTACTTGAAGAGATACCATAGTTCAAACAAACTTAAGTACATGTATTGAATTTCAAACATCTCAATCAACTGTGTGACTTCAGGAAACACAGTGAGGGAAAAATCACAGTGGACAATGGGGCTTTCCACTTCATGATTTTGTAGAAGATTATGAAGACCAAAGGTATAACAGCTGTCTGCTGTGTAGGTGCTGTGTGGCCAGCTACCACTGGGCCTGGCCACCCTGGGTCCACAGCACACATACTGATCATGGATGCTGAGAGAGGAAATCACTCACACGCTTCATATATTTCCTGGACCAGAACTCCTTTGGTGTGCGTGCATCAAGTAGGATGGAGGGAACTTGTTTTGTGTCCATCTTGCCTGAGGATTGAAGTAGCTATAAAATACTGCCCAGGGAAGACCCCCTGCGTCCTGATTTATGTTTGGTGATATTCTTGCTGAAGATTGATAAGGAAGGTGATGACACTTAGTCTGGAGCTCTGGGGGTTTGGTCTCAACTAGGTTGACCCCCACGCCCTGCCAGGGCTATCAGCCTTTTCCCAGGGTGACACACCTCTGGCTGTGCCCTTTCCTCTGAAGCATGTTTAGATTGGTCTTTGCCTGTGTGTGAGTTTCCTGTGACTGCCATGGCGAATGATCACTAATTTGACTTAACAAAACACATTTCTTTTCTCATGATTCTAGAGACCAAAAGTTCACAATCATTATTAGTGGACAGAACTTGGCAGTCAGGGTCTTACACTTCCTCCAGATTTAAAGAGAGAGTCTCCTTGCCTCCTCTGGCTTCTTCTGCTACAGCAGTTCCTGAACTTGTGGTCTGATCACCCCTCTCCCTGCCACCACTTGTCTCTCTTCCACCTGTGTCAGATCTTCCTCTGCGTTTCTTTGTAAGGACTCTTGATTCCATTCAGGACCTACTGGGATAGTCCAGGTGGATATCCCCACCTGCACATCTCTGAGTCATACCTGCAAAGACTTTCTTCCATATAAAGGGACATTGATAGAGTCCAGTAATTGAGACCACTATCCTTCCTTACAGTACTCCATTTTCAACACCCAAGACAGCAAAAGCTTACAGCAAGATTTAACAGCAAGAGCCAAAGAATTCAAATGCTCTCCTACAGGGAGTCATTTGATGCTGATGTTTAATCAAGCAATTATTGAGAACATACTATGTGTTGGTGCTGTTGCTAAGCACTGTGGGAGATACAAAGACATCTAAAACTGTGCCTATCCTGAGTTGACTTGTGATTTTGCTGGAAGAGAAGATGTGTGCATGTAAAATGAGTCATAAGAAAAAGGTCGTATGAGATCCTGTGAGCCAGAAAGTGGTACCAGTGGTGATTGTCCCAGTCCCTGAGCCCAGCTCTCGATGTGTGGCCCTGTGATCTGGAACATTTGACCCAGGACAGATTTAGGAGGTGATCATTCCAACCCTTTGCTCTTCCTCTGGGTCTTTGGACCTCTTCCCACGCTGCCTCCTACAAGTGTGCCTTCCTGCAGGTATTACTCCTTTGTACTTTGCTGGGACATTGGCTAGCATTTGTTTTCTCTTCTCCACTAAAGTAGTTCAGGCTCTGGAAGGGACACAATTCAAAGGTAATGTTTGATGGTGATAATCAGAGACACTTAAATTTGCAGCTGAATTGATCTATTATGTTGTCATTGTAGGATATTACCCTAGCTCTACGTGAATATCACATATCTGAGTGAAAACCATGGAAATGTCCTTTTAAAAGAGAAAATGTAATTTTTTTCTGTATATTTTAAGGGAATCTGAATTTCTGTGTTGTACGGCATGGTATTGATAAGAGTCTAGGACTCTCTGGTGTTCACCTGAGTTCTAGGGCCCTGGTTATCTTCACTGGATCTGTAGTCACAACTTAGAAAGATGATACAAGCCCAAGTTTGGATCCTGGATCATCTCTATCTGGATCCTGACCCTGCTAGCTGGGTGACTTGAGCGTGTTACTTAAAAATTTTATAAATTGTACTTTCCTCGTGCTTGTGACAGAGCTAACTGTGACAGTGGAATGAGATCTGCACAGAAAGTGTTGAGAACATTGCCTTCAGATTTGCCTTTTCTTTCTCTCCTTTTCCTTAAGAAAGGAAAGAGAAAGAAAGCTGAGGGCAAGGTGAGCTTCCTGGTTTCCTTAGCACCCTGCCTGAGTAATCAAACACGTCCTGCCTAACCCTTTTGACAAGCACATGTTGACGAATTTAACATTTCTTGGGATACCATTTCACCTTGGATGTGCGCCAAGCTTCTAAATGACATTTTATATGACAATGTCTCTCTGTATTTTTGTCCTCTGGGCTTCTTAAGTTGCAGCATAGCTTGTTTCTCCCAGTAAAAAGCTAAAATTAAATAAATAAGTGGTTAAGTTGCAAACTGTAGCTAATAACGATTTGTACCATGACTGAGGATTACTTAGCCAGTACATTTAATGCTAACAGTTGCCTTCAACCTTTTGTTAAAATCACTCGTGTTTGTGTATACTTGTGTTTCTAATCTATATATGTGTGCTCATGCATGCATGCATGTGCACACACAGACATGCATCTGTGTATGTCTTAAGGTTGAAGGAAGCATGTTGTTGAACACACTTTGATCTGGTTTAAAATGATAAGCCTTCTGTAAGTGGTGATTCTGTTTTATTAGAATGTGTACTTGAATTTGAATAGTGAAAAGATTCCTCCTACATAAAACCACTAATTGTCCACACACCAATTGCATCCTGTTTGATAAGCTATTGGGGAAGGTCCCACAGCAGGGCTTTTGTCCAGGTGTCCTTTTTTGTCAGTCAGTCCCTTCTGCAGGGAGAGAGGCATTGACTGAAATGAATAGCTGTGATGGGTATCTTGGTTGCTAGGCACCAAGATTTTTTTTTTCCCTTAACAGATTGATTCCCAAAATGAAAAATGTGTGCTCTAAGGAATTAAAAATATTCATCAGTACCTTTGTGTACATTGAATGTAGTTCGTTGTTTTGAAAATTTGAGGCTGAAGCTAGTTTTTATCACAGTAGCTTTGAAATGCACCAAATTACTTTCTGTGACCGGGCAACTTCCATTAACCACACATTGACAGCTGGTACAGATAGGGATTGATAATGACTTGGTTATAATTCATAAACAAATGAATTTCCTCCCTTCTGCTGGCAACTTGTGGAGATGAATTAGGATTAGGGTAGTGCAGAGTTTAGAAAAGATTCTTCAGTGTATAAAAGGTTTTAAGGGCCTCAAAATTAACTCATCTCAGCTTTTGTCTAGATGGCATGTAAGCAAGGCTCAGGTTTATAATGTATTCTCAAAATGCAATTAACTGATCCATTTATGATTTGCTGCAAGTACCGCAGACTAGTTCCTGAAGGAACCAGCAAGGATGGTATTGTCTGGGTAAACTTTGTATCCAGCAAAAGCTGAAATGACATAAGAACTGGGGGGTTTGCTTTCAGTCTAGTCGGCCATGCCTACGTGACTGTTTAGAACTGTTGTCATGGGTACAAGTTGAGATCTTGGCCATGCTGCTTCCCATCTCACCAACTTGGGACGGATCGCTTAGCCTTTCTGTGCTATAATTCAGTTGTTAAGAGGATTAAAGGAAATAAATTATATGAAGCCCTTAGAATGTGCTGGGCACAGAGTGTTCTGTATATACTCATTGTTGTTGATTTACAGCTTAAGGCAATTGTGCCCTGCAATCATTTAGGAGGGAGACTGCCCTCAGCTGCAATAGAGGCTTTCACTGCACTCCCTACCCTTGGGAAAGGTGTTCAGATTTAGCACTACCCCCTCTCTGGCTCCTGTGCATCATTGCCCTCTTACAGGTTCCTCTCATACAAAAGGCACAGCTCATCCTCACAGCTGCTGCTCAGTAGTGTTAATAGTATCCCCACTTTGCAGCTGAGGCTCAGTCAGTTAAGTAACTTCACCATTTCCCACAGTCCAGCAAGGGGAGGGGAGGGGCCTGAAGTGAGACAGGTTGCACACAGACCCTGCCAGACACTTGGTCGGTGGAGGTGTCATTCTTATATAGGTTTTTGGAGATGGTAGTAAAAACAGTGTCTGCTCCAGGCATTCACTGTAATGAATGCTGCGTTCCATCTCATGCCCTGCTCCACTGGGTACACAGGGAGGGTGGTGCCCGCTCCCAGCAGGCTTTGTGCTGTGTAAACTTACTCCTTTGCTAGGTTTTCCCTTCAGTTTCTGAATGAGTAGGTGCCTATTACTTGATTTGCAGATAAGTACTGAAAGTTCATGTCAATCTTTTGCCCAGAATTGACCATAAAGGCAAGGGGAATGGACTTGATGGGAAAGTTTGTCTCATGTGTTCTGACAGTTGTATACCTATCAAGAATCTTAGAATTGTGAGTCTATCAAAACTCTTAGAATTGCAAGTCTTTGTCCTGCATTTCCATAGTGGAGATTAAGTCCCTATAATTGAAAGAATTCTCCTTGGTTTTGTGGTGAGTTAGAGAGCCAGGTTCTCCACCCTCCATTCATTCTCTTCCTCTTAGGAACTGTGGGAGGAACATTCACACCAGGAAACAGATACGAGAATGACGATTTAAAACTCATTTAAGTTTTTAAACCTATCTGTGTGTGAGGATTTGAACTCCTGGGCTGTCAGTATAGACCTCTATCTACCTCTGTGTGCCATTAATACATGCTTAGCCCATGAATGTGCTCATTAGGAATTAAATTTTGATGAAATTAAATGCTGCGGTCTTTGGGACAGTCAGGAATTGCATGTAATGTGTATGAGGTGTCCTGAATCTCATTTTGTATAAATCCCTCTATAGCTTATGGCCATGAACACATCAGCCAGTTCCAGTGTACCGTCTCCAACTTTGACTCTTCAAGGGAAAGTACACTATAGAATAATGGTTTGATTTGCTTGCTAGCATCATCTTTGTTCAGCATCTTGTGCTAATTTTGTGCAGGCCATTTCCACAGTTACCAAGGAATTGCTTCGGATGACTTACAGCAATACCCTTGGGATCTGCTAGGTCTCCGGAGGTTGTGCTGTCCAAGCTGGTGTCTGCAAATCACAAGATAGAAATGTGACCACATGTTTTTGAAAACTCACTAGTTAGACTTTCATGGGAAAATTGTAACTCTTCGGTTAAGCCAAGCCATGGAAGTGCAATGGTGTTGAGTGGGGACTCCCTGATAACATTTAGTATGACCAGAAAATTTGCCCTGGCCCTGAATACGGTTTGAGGAATATCCTCTGCCATCAGACCTCACCCCATGCCCTGCTGCGCTCCCTGCAGAGATGCCTACTGCTGAGCTACTGGTGAACAACAGTGTCCCTGTGCTGCCAGGACTGGCCCTGCCCCCTTTGCCCCAGCAAGCGGGGTCTTAGCCCCCATGTGGTGGGAGCCTGTGTTCCACAGGCCTGGCCGGGGGTTCCGATTCAGGATAGAATTTTCTTCAGGGTTAGATGTTCAGAGAAACACCCCAACCTATGTATAAATGAATTTGTATGTATCTTACTGATAAAAATCTCACAACAGATCATTACTGAGCAAGAGACTGAGAGGCCATTTTTAAACTTGTTATTTAGCCTTCCATCCCAGTCCCCGCCATTGCATTGCATTTCCATGTATTATTATACAACTGGTGGTTAGTTTTCCAACATTCCACTCCATTTGTACAGCTCCTTCCTGGCTCCTGCCCTCACCAAGCAGTCTAGGACTTCACAGACTGTCCGAACGGAATTCTTGGGGAAACACAAGATGAATGATTGAAGACCAAACTAACTAGACCAGTTTCTGAAAAGCACTCTTTGCCTTGTCAGTATTGGGTGGGACCCCACTTCTCCCATTGTCAACACTCAATTTAAAATGTTCCTAATTGTTGTACTTTAATAACATTCAGGGGTTATTTGCACCAGCCTCCCAAAGTGCAGATGTGTAGTAGTTTATGAAATAGGAAATACAGGTGGTCTTCTCCAGATGAGGAGCCCAGTCCAGGGACGACTTGATGCCCAAGGCCATCCAACTGGTTAATTCCAAACTAGGACCCCTTCGCCTGACTCTGTAACCCGTGCTATGAGGGTTTCACTGCAGACCCATGCCTGTAGTTGATCACAGTGGAACACATGCACCTGAACCCTGGGAGTGGGTTTCATAGCTGGTGTTGCCTCTGCTTCTTGCCCAGGATGCGGGCACCTGAACAAGAATCCCCAGAGATCTCAGAAAACTTCACAGCTTCCTTCTGGCTGGTTTACCTTGTGCTTTGAGGCATCGGGAAGTCAGATGCCTCATGTGCTAGTACCGTCTTTGCTGGTTTGTTTGGTCAGCACTTTTGTGACTGCATTTCAAGGGCTATGGGGGCATTTTTCTGCTCTGAATCTTATTGAAATGACACCTACATCTTTCTCCCTGTTTGTGGGCCTTCCTGGCTTTGATGCAGCCCCACTGCTCTCCTGCCACAGCCCTGTACCTGGTTCTTGCTGTGGAAATGATTTTGGCCCAGAGCTTCAGTTCCTTCCTGAGAACTGCACAGCTTTTGTTCTTGGTTTTTAACCATAAGGGTCTGGCGCCTGTAGCTTTGCCTGTAACATTCTCTTTTTCCAAATATTCTGAGTGATGGAACGAAAGCACTGGAGGATAAGGACATGATAATTTTCTTTGAATAGGCAATTAAGCTGTCCCATTCCTAAGATTAGTCCCTAAGAAATAACATAATGTTGGCCAAACCTAAGTCATGGAGTCAAAGAGAAGGGTTTAAATCAACTAGCCTTGCTGCTTTGGGTTTTAGAAACTTAAGTTACTCTTTCTTCCTTCCTGGTGCTTTAAGTGAGTGGGAATTAAAGGACTTCCACCAGTAGCCCTCTGAAATGCTTTACAGACTAGAATGCCCAAGGGTGGCTTGAACACCTTACAGAGTACAGGAGAGGAAAGAGATTGAACAGTGAATCTCAACTCAGAGTATCTTTGTCTTACCCCCTAATATTTGACACTATGCAGACATTTTGGTTTTTACAACTTTTACAGAGTTGCTGCTTTGTATAATGGGTAAAGGCTGGAAGTACTTCCCCCACAGCAAATGTTATCTAATCCTGACCAATTGGTGCACAAACTCAGCAACTCTGATGAGGGATAGCATTTATTAAATCCAATTGTCCTATTTAATATCCAGTGACTACATGTAATAAAGTTGTTTTGTCCACATTTTACAGATGAGACTAAACATTAGTGGTGAAGCAACTTTCCTTACATGTTCGGTTACTTCTAGATAAACATGGAATATAAGCTAGGCATGCCCCAGAAACCATATATCCCCTTTCTACTGTCCAAGTAGGTAGTGAGCTCTCCATCACTGATTCTGAACACCAGGGAGGGCTGGATGGAACTATGAGACTCCAGCGTTTGTGGTACTGGAGTTCCCTCCTGAGGATCACATTCTCTGATTCTATTTTGAAATGGGATTTGTCTTTTCAGCCCCAGTCTTAGCATGGCAGGCAGATCGTCCTAGGCCATGACCGGTGAAGTCCCTGTGCTTTGTGCACCTGTGAGTCTCGTTCCTATTAATATCCCAGCCTATCGGGTCAGAGAGCTGGGGTTTCAAACAGGGAAAAATGCTCCCTCCTCCCCCAACTCCTCCACATTCCAGGCCAGGCAGTTATTTTTACATGTGTAAATGGGTCCAGGTCTGTCTCACTTGGGCGGATAGTAGAGACATAGAGGAGGCGAGCAGGGAGGTGGGCCTAGGGGAGGTGGTAGAGTGAACTGTTTTATTACACTTGGAGCGATTGCAGTTTATTATCCATTTACTAATCAGTGTGATTCTACCAGTTTACAGGTAATTATGGTTCTCTTTTGTGAACAAGGAAAGCTGAGGGTTTGCTCAGTGGTTCAGCACACACTGGAGAGCTTTCACAGCATTCCTATGCCTGCCTCCCAGAAATTCGTTCGTTTGAGGCGAGAAACCGTTGTATTCAGAATTGCCGGAGACTGATGTCCTGACAGGCCTGAGAGTGTAGGTTAGCTTCTCACCTTGGTCTTCTCAGAGAAACTGGGACTCGGGTATCTGAGGGCCTTATTCTGACCTAAAGGCGCGAGGGGAGGTGTCCTGTCGTTCTCAGAGGACTACACCTGGGAGAAAGGCCCACTTTCTGGTCTTAGCGTTCACACCCAATAGAATCTTAAATTCATACCACTTCCTACTTGTCCATCAAGTACCTTATTTTAAATGTTTTAATTCTAAATGACATGTCATCTTTTACTTAATTTTTCACAAACTCTGAAGTGTTCTTCTCCAGAATATCTTTCTCATCAACATTGTGTGTTAAAAGGAGGAATTTTAGTTTCCTTTGCAGCCTTTTTTACCCCAGATACGGAAGATTTTTTTTTAATTGATATTTTACATCGCTGGTTATTCTGAGGTTCTCCTACCACCTTGTCACCAGTGAACCATCATCTTAATCTCTTGTGCTCATCCATCCCCTGATTTTACCTCCCCACCCCTTGCTCTGTACAAGGGGTCGGTTCTGTTGGCAGTTTGTTAGTTTTAAGTTTCACTTGTCCTGTTATTTCTGTTTTCCCTATATCCTGCAGGTAGATGAGATCATCCAGTATTTTCTTTTCTTTCTGGCATATTTCTGTTAGCATGATTCCTTCTAAGTCCATCCATGTCATCACAAATGCACTAAATATGTCTTTTTTAATTGATGAATGGTATTCTGTTGCAGATGAGGAAGTTTTAAGTAGAGATGAATTTTGAGGGAATTTTGTTACCTTTACGGTAACAACCAGGTTGATGGTTCGATTTTTGTTAGTGTGCTTCCCACTCTCACCACTAACATTTTTACTCAGTGAACCTAGTAAAGAACTGTTTCTCATACATGTTTGAGTCAGCAGTTGTCACATAGTTAATGACAGACGATAGGCCCAGTGTTTGCAAAGGGCGTCATTTCTAGTGCATGAAGCCTTGCATGTGTGTTACATGTGATTTATAATGTGTTCAGTACTCTGAGGTTTTCATCTGTGGTTGCAGGTATGACTCATTCTGTAGGGAGGATGATGGGTGGATGGTGGGAGGGTGTGATGTGGGACATGCCTCTGAATCACACATACTGTTGTAAACCAATAAAACCTCACTAAACAGATACATATATATTTGCCTCAAAGTTGAATGAACAAAATCAGCCCTTATTATTAAAAACACTAAGTTATATTTGACTTACTCCTATGTTCCTCTCCTCTGGGAAGGTAGATAGTATCTCTTTCACGTTCTCCCAGCTCTCCCTTAGGATCAGTGCACTGTTTGTTTTTTTGTTTTTTGTTTGTTTGTTTTTGTGGTCCAAACATTTCTATACCCATCAGAATGCCCCATGGTAAGCTCCAGAAAGGGTGAGATGTACACCTTTCTTTGAAAAAGGAGAAAGAACTTAGGAAAAGAGAGGCATGGAAGGAAAGGCTGTGCTCCCAGGCTGATTGTTGTTAGGGGAGAGGACCTATAAAAGGATGTAGAGACAGTCTTGCATTTTCCTTAAAACTGCCTGTGCCCAAGACTCCAGGAAAGCCTCTGTATATCCTCAGGAATATGTATATATTCCCTTTCGATCTCTGCTTTGGAAGGGATTGGAGGAAAGCAGAAGGGGGAGGGGGAGTAAGAGTAAACATTATTCAGAGCTCTTTCTCTTCCAAGATCATACTTATTTCATTTTTTGTATTAAATATAGACAAGGAGGAAGGACACATGTAAGCATGTGCATGTGCAGTTGATGCTATGATTAAGTTCTTTAGGTATTTAGAAATTCCAAGAACTGTACCTAGCAAATGTGAGGAGATGTGTACTGAGAGCTGTGGTATCATAGTCTATGATTCTCAGAGAGGGAAAAAGGGGTGCTTATTTATCATTTCCTGAAGACCCTAGTAGATGAAGTTACAGATTCTTTATCATGTTGCTGAGCCTGACTTCTTTGCAGTCTCAAAGTTCCCTCTAGACTATGGCTAAAGATTTTTATCCAGCAAAGTCTGATGAGGCCACTAGCTTACGATGTGATTATTGTGATTATAGCCAAAGTAAGCCCATACAGAGAAGAGACTGCCCAGGAGATACCTGGCATACAGAAGTCCGGTGGAAGCTGCTTTAATGGAACCTTTCTGAAAAGTCATTAGAAACCTCATATAAATCTATAGAGCTCTAGGTCAAAGTTGTTACTCACTGAAACTCATGGAGGCCATGCTGCATTAGGTTACATGTCGTCTTTGGTTGCTTGCTTGGTTATGTATTCCACACATCCAAACTATCACCAACTGGCAGAGATGAGACACTTAGTTTCAGGTGCCCTGAGATACATACTGAAGAGCTTTTGGCAATGACCATGTCATTAAACTTAAGCTATAAAAATGACATTGAATCAATGGTACATTGAATCGTTGGTGTACAGAGGTTCATTCTTCCATATTATCCAAACCATTCCTTGGTTCCTAAAGATGTCTGTTGCGAGTTATTTCAGGTTGTTAAGATCTATTCTTTGGTAGTTAAGTTCATAGAGAAAGTACAAAAGTTGGAAGTATCTTT
Source organism: Uropsilus gracilis (assembly GCA_004024945.1). Lineage (NCBI taxonomy): Eukaryota > Metazoa > Chordata > Mammalia > Eulipotyphla > Talpidae > Uropsilus > Uropsilus gracilis. Next base: position 30,361 of record PVHY01015128.1, read on the forward strand.
ATTCTCTTTTTATTTATGCATTTATAAATTAATAAATTTAAGCATTATTAAAATCGCTTGCAGAAATTTGATTTTAAACCTTCTCCAGGGGAGAAATGAGATACTTAATCCTGTGAAAATTATCCTGAGGTCTTGAGACATTAAACCAGTACTGTAAAAGCAGATGCACAGAATGAATCAATATCGATTAGTATTGAACCCAGCGACACATTTTTCCTTTACACTAACTTTGAAGTTCAATCTTGGGGTCACTTTGCTTTATAACAAGTACAATATCTGAATGTTTATTGGTGCTTAGCAGATTATGTTCAGTACATTTTTTTAGTTTATTCAGCAAGTAATTTAGTTCCTTTCACCAAAGATTTTCTATATTTGCATTATTTTTTAAGGGAAAAGGACTTTTGACTACATTTGCATATTTTGCAAAGCTAAACTAAGCTGTCATTTGCATGAGGTCTTTTGGACAGCTGGACAGCTCTGAAGCAGCGGGAACAAACAGTGGTGATACCAGGTCAGGTCCCAGACCCTGCAGGGGTGACAACCTGGGGCTTCTTCATTCCTCTGATAGGCTGCACAGCGGTAGGTTATGGCAGTTTTCCTAGTTCGGCTCATGGGAACTGTCCCCTGTAGGTGGCCCACCCATTGCTCTAGAGGAGACAGCCCAGGCCCCTCAAAAAACTTCCCTCATTTCGGCTTTTTGTCCCCGCCATTTTGTGTTTGCTTTATGTCACTGTCAAATCACTGTCATAGCTCCTTTCCCAGCAAGGGTCCTGGCTCTGAGTCTTCCTGATGACACTGTGCTGTGGAGTTGTCTGTCTTTTGCCCTCCTCACGCAGGCTCCTACTGGCTCCTCTGACAAGGAGTCTGTCTCCTCCATCCCCATGGGGCTTTCCACTTCCCAAGTGGCCTGACCACTTGGGCTGCCTCACCTGGGTACCTCTGCTCTCTCCCGAGCTCATGACCTCCTGCATCCTCCCCTCCAGGTAGCCTCCCTCCAGCTGTTAGAGGAACCTTTTTAGAACAAGTCCCTGCCAATTCTCCCCTGCTTGGTGTCATTAGGATCCCGTCCCCACGCACAGCAAGTGGCAGCCACCCTATAGCCCCGGCTCCTTTCCTCCTGCCCCACACCCCAGTTTGCAGACTTCGTGCTGGGTTCCCACCAGGCCTTCTTTCCAAGGTTTCCCTACCCTCTCTGCCCCCATCCCTTCTGCTTCAGGACCCAGCTTGGGAATTATGTCCTTCCCAAAATGACCTGCCCTTGACCCCCAGCAGAATTAGGCACCAGGAAAACCAAGCGTCTTCAGGGAGGCTTTCTGGTCCTGCCTCTGCTGTGTGACAACTGTGCAGGGCCACCAGGCTGCTGAACCCTCAGAGACACACAGTCCACTCAGATGTGCTGTGTAGGAGAGAGAGCACAGACTTTGCAATACTCATTGAGAAGGAAAAATGGCGGATATTTTAGTAACAATCTTTATACTGACTGCTTATTGAAAATTTTTTTTGACTATACCAGGACAGCTGGTATATATACTTACATATGTATGTATGTATGTATGTATGTATGTATGTGTGTGTATGTATGTGTGTATGTATATCTATATGTATATATAACTGAAATACATAAGAGTTAATTTCACTTATTTTATTTTTCAAATGCAACTACTAGAAATGTTATTTCTATAGGTGCTTTGCTTTACATTCCTGTTGCCTGTACAGGCTGGTTACCTTCTGTCTCAAGGAATTGGGGACACCTGGCCCCTGCACAATAGAGCACAGACTATGGGTGACCCCTACCTGAAGAAGCTAGCATACTCATGGGGCTCCCAATTTTTGTCTGATTTCCAGAGTTTGCACCCTACAGTTTCTTGGATCTTAAATTCAGATAATCGGTGCAAAAAACCGTCATTCCCGTGGCCCTCATTTGACCCCTGGCTTGGAACCTGCTTCTTGTTAGAGCTGGGAGAGGACCAAGTGTTTAAGAGGTGACATCCAGCATGTTTCCTCCCCAATGTGATTGCCCATGAGGTATCTGTGTTAACTGGGGCTCCCTCTGTCCCTCCAGCCAGCCTGGATAGTACTGGTCTAGTTGTGCTCCTGGACAAAAGCCAGGCTGCCATCATAGTGCCACTTAAGTTCTTTGCTCAACTGCCCCTTTCCTTTTTATCTTCCAAAGGGCATCCTTAAAATGGGGTGGGGGGCAAGAGGTCTTCATAGTGACAGCTCAACTAGCATAGTTAACTTCTCTTCCCCTGTCCAGCTCTTCTTGGGGCTATAAAAGCCCTGGGAGTTTGCACTGCCTTCTCGTTGACAGGGATTATCTTGTTTGTTGTTATAAATAAGAGCCAGTGTCTCCAGGGCACACCTTACTCTGTTGCTGTGAATGGGAGGTGTCCTCCCAGCAGCCACAAGCCAAATGGCAGTGGGACTGGCAGCGTGGCGTCCCGGCTGTGAGTGCTCTTCACCCAAATGTTATGTAGTTTTCTTTGGTGTGTGACCTGGAGCATATCAAGTGAGTGTTTTACTCAGTGCCTGTGCAGCAGCATCACAGCCTTTTTGATCATTTTCATAAAATGCCACTTGGTCAAGGAAGGTAACTTTGACAGTGACTTTTCTTGAGCAATTCATCTCAAAAGCCAGAAATACCTGGGGGTGAACATGAATGATACCAGATGGGTGAAGGTCAGACCCCCTTCCTCTCACTTCTGCAGGAGACTGTTACAGTCAGTCTACTGTCCATCTGTCAGGCTGATGGGTGTGACAAGTAGAAGCAGAAAGAATTTTCTCCTTCCTTTGGTATGATGACATCTGACTGTGTGCCTTAGTGAGGCTGAGACAGTGCCTCCAAGTCCAGGTTTCTCGATTTTCAGGTGTCTCTCCAGGCAAGTAAGCTGTTGAAGAGTCACTATAACATTGTGTCTAAAAGCGTCTGTAAAATTTCTCAAGCCATTCATTATTTAGCTAATTCTGGTGGCATGCTCCCAAGCTGCCCTAAAAATAGAACCCTTCTTCCCCATCTAGTCAGCGCTGGCGAATGCGCTTGGAAGGAAGCCGCAGACGGGAAGTTGCATTTAATGGTTTATTGGGAAAGTAAAGGTTACATTTCTGGCCGAGTCTTATGATATTTGTGTTGCTTTGTAATAGACAAGGTTCAGGCATGCTAAATCATTTCACTTTGTCTGTAGCTTATGTTCTAATTCCTCTATACTTCCATTTGTCATGAGAAATTATGAGTATAATTTCCTTGGACAGTTATACTTAATGACTTCTAGGATAAGACCCCAGGCAATTGATTTGCATTGAGTGACTTTTCACTTTTGCTGGTAGCACCTAAAAAGAAATTAATTTTAAATCACAACTTAGTACACATTCATATAGTCAATAGAAATATTTCCTAAAGCATTGCTTTAATGTAATGTGAGATACCAGTAGTTTCTATTACAGTATATTTGATTTTTTAAAAAACATTGTTTATGAATTGCCCATAGCTTAAAATCCACAGCTTCAAAAGCAATGACTTGGGATATAGCTCCAATAGTCTATGTGCCATTTTGCCATTGGATAATCCCCTTTTCTTTGGATATACTGCTCCTAGTATGTGTAGCCTCATAAATGCCTCTGCTTTGCCTGCAGACACCCCTCTGCTGACTTCCAGTGCTTTTCTCTCATCCAGCCAGCCCTCTGGCTCTTCCTTTTGACTTCAGTATGACATAGAATCTTCATCTGCTGACCAGGATGTTATGGCGGGAAGCTTGGGGTCAGCAACCCTTCCAGCACAGTTCTAGCCTCAAGATCAGAAGTCTGTATTGTCCCCTAAATGGATGTGGTCTTTGAGAAGTCAAGTCACATTTATTCTGGAAGGACAACTAAAACTACCATTTGTACCCATGTTGGCCACTCTGGTGCTCCTCGCAGGGAACCTTGTGAACACCACAGGGCTGCAGAAAGGTTTTCCTTCCTTCCTTCCTTCCTTCCTTCCTTCCTTCCTTCCTTCCTTCCTTCCTTCCTTCCTTCCCTCCCTCCCTCCCTCCCTCCCTCCTTCCCTCCCTCCTTCCCTCCCTTCCTTTTTTTTAGAGACCAGGTCTTGCTATGTTGCCCAGGGTAGTCCCGAACCCACGGAATCAAGTGAAACCTAGCCTTAGCCTCCCGTGTAGCTGGGATTATAAGCACACACCACCACGCCCAACTATTTTTTAGAGACTAGGTCTTACTGTGTTGCCCCGGGTAGTCTCAAACCCATGGACTCAAGCAATCCCTGGCCTCAGCGTCCCAGCACTGGGATTACAGGTGCGCACCACCATGCCCGCCTTGCCATGGGTTTTCACTGGAGTTGTCATGATTGGCAATCCCTGGGCTTCCCAGTGGCACATTTGGTGGCAATGTACCTCTCCGTGACCAGGCACACACTTGTTTCCCTTCTTCCTGTTGAAAGGAGCTAGTCATTAAAGGGGGAAGGTCAGTCCTGAATGTAGTTAATCACCATGTCAAGAGTGAGCTCTAAGAGTGACCGTGTTTGGCAGATTTATTTTGCCTTTTCAATAGTGGAATGTAGATTCCTGTTTCACCTTATAAGACGCATTTCAAGGGCTCTGTGTTGCATTGTAATTATATTGGAGAAAAATCTGCTGATCTGTAAGAAGAGAACATTTATAATGTTGTTACTAGCTGCTTACTTTCAGCCTCAAGAATAGCATTACAAAGTAATTGAAGTTGAAATCAGCTAGTTTATTTACCACTTCAAAACAAGTGCAAGAAATGTCAGTGTTTGCTGTTGAATTGAAACTAATTTGGTTGTTGTAGGTTCTTAGAGTTAACATAAGGCTTGGTGGGAGTAATTTTGTCATAGAAATTATTAAAAATGAATTCTTTTGGCCGGGCATGGTGGCAGATGCCTGCAGCAACCTAGGAAGCCGCAGCCTGGGCCAGGGATCGCGGTTGGAGTCCCACCAGGGGCACGTAGCAAGTCTAGTCCCAAAAAAGTAGCTGGGCGTGGTGGCATGCGCCTGTAATCCCAGCTACCTGGGAAGCTGAGGCTGGGATTGCTTGAGTCCGTGGTACCCTGGGCAACATGAGCTTGTGGTTCTACAGGTAAAAATAGCAAGACCTAGTCTCAAAAAAAAAAAAAAGGGATTTTTTTTTTTTGGGGGGGGGGATGCAAACATATTCTGTACCAGTAATGACTTAGGGTGCTATGATAGGGCCTCAAAAAGTCTCTCTGGGCTCCCCAATTCCTGGCTTCTCACCTCAGAATACGGGCCACTCCAGGCTCTGCGGTGCCTTTCTGAATGCTTCTTTGGCACTGCAAACAGGTTTAAAATCTGTGTGTGTTATTAAGTGAAATATTCTACATTGCCTGAAATGTTGTAGTTTTGGCAACAGTAAGATGCTATGAAACCTAGATCTCAACCTGCTCCACTTTTTGCTGAAATTCCTCTGTAAGCTTGTTGAACCCCAAAGTAAGAGCCATGTGTTGACTTTACTCATGAGGTTGCTGCTTCTCTAGCCGTTTTAGAAATTGGGGTTTACGTGTCATGGGAGAACTTGATATGCTACCAGCAGCGGCCTGGCTCGACTGTAAGGCTCTCAGGGATTCTATAAATTGTTTCCTTTGAGGAAAGGAGCAGGGTTGGAACGGGAGGTGGTGTTAAAGATAACATAGCAAATGGACATTTCAACAGAACTCTCTCACCCCCGCAAAGTCTCATAAAACTGTGCTATCATTAGACTCCCTTCTCATCCATGCTGTCAAGAGCCAACATCCCTGAGAAGCCTGGAGCCGCCTGCCACGAACTGCGATGGGGTGTTAGCTGAGAGCCTGAGCTCCAAACTCCATGCGCCTGCTAGGACCTTCTCACACGTCTCACTGTCTCTGGGCTCCCAGTCTGCTGTGATAACAGACCGTCGGGGGTTGCGAGGACACTATAGTGCTTCCACACTGGCCTTACTGCTGTGGCTCCATGCAGCTGCCTGTCTGTTGCTGTCTGGGCACAGCTGAACACATTTGATTGGTTTTAAATTCTAACGTCTCTTTAGCAGAACAACATGGGCGGATAAATGTTTTGTGACTTTCTGTTAAAATAGACTTAATTAATGATTGATGCAGTACTCCATGCCCACAGCCTTTAGAGCTCCAGCACCACAGGCAGAGGGGAAGATGGGTGGAGGGAGGGACAGTGGCCTGCCAGTCACCATCAGTGGATGCAGCTGTGGTGTTTCTGGGTTTTGATGCATAGTGAACTCACCTTCACACTAGCCTTACAGTTGCTGGTTAGTCAGCCTCATTGAGCATAGGCCTGCTTGCTGGCTCCTCGGACAGCAAAAATGCCTGCCTCTTGCCTGCCCTCCCTCCCTCCCTC
>PVHY01015129.1:7515-36431 GCA_004024945.1 Uropsilus gracilis
CCGGGTTCGAGACCCACCAGAGGCAACATAGTGAGACCTAGTCTCAAAAAATAGCTGGGCATGATGGTGCGTGCCTGTAATCCCAGCTACCTGGGAGGTTGAGGCTGATCACTTGAGTTTGGGGTACCCCAGGCAACAAGAGCCTGCAGTTCACCAGGTAACAGTGAGACCTAACCTAAAAAAAAAAAAAAAAAAAAGTACAATTTAAATTACCAGCACCAGTTTATCAATGACTACGTTGAAACTTTCCCAAATACATAGAAAGCAGGTGTGATACTTTAAAAACCAACTTTAGAAGCCAAATATTAGTCGAAGTTATTCACACTAAGTCAAAAGTAGTGTTTCCATCATAACCTTTTCTACATAACTATATTTGTAATTACAGTTTGGTCTAAAAGCTCTGCCCTGCCCTGCCAACAATGTCTATGTTACTCTGCCTGCTCCTTCCATTCTTTCCTCCTATTCCTTCCCACATGCCACTCACAAGCCCACACATGCACTCATTGAACAAACATTCACTCTGCCCATGATGTGACAAGTACTGTACTATGTTAATCAATGGAAATCACGGGAGGTAAGGCAGGAGGCTGTTGACTGGAAGATGGCTGTTGATATGTTAGCAATGGCAATAGCTCAGGGACACATCCTAAACCGTAAGTTTGCAGAAGATACTACTGGTGGCAGAGAAAGAAGATAAATTACTGCCTGCAAGAACCCAGGAAAACTTCACTGGGAATTGCCAGGCTGGGGCAATGAAGCCACGCCATGCAGGCACTCCCTCCCAGCCCACAGCTGACTCCTCTGGACTACAGGCTCAGACTCTAGCCCCATCTCCTTTTAATTTTCTCTCATTTTCTTCAGTGGCTTAGATATCCACATGGCGAACAGCACCCTTTCCTTTCCTATTTCTCAGACCTTAATCTTTCAGCCATCTGCTCGAGCAAGGACTGAGCATCAGCACCTTCCCCTATCTCTTCTCCATTTCTTGATGTGTTCTGCAGTCCCACATTCCAACCACAATTGCCTGTTCTTTTGTTCAAGCACATTGCCCCAACCTCCTCAATTCCATAAAATCCTTCTCATTTTCACATTCCTTTTAATCTGGATTAAATTCCATGCAAGTGTAAATAACCTGAAGCTATCCTCAACTTCCTTAATCTGTAATAGCCACCTCGTAAAACCCAAACTTTGGAGGAAGACAACACAATCAGTTGTTTTCCCCATGCCCACAACAGTCCATCACACTGAAAGTTCATTACATTCAGGCAGGCACACGTGCATGCACACACACACAGAGTTTCATTTTAAATTGATACTCTCAAATCTCAAAAGGCCTTCAACACTACCCTACTTTCCTAGTCAAGTTCTTTAGTGAGCATGCTTGCCCTTCTCTCCAATATGACTTTCCCATTTTCTACTCAAACACCCATCTACCTTGCAACTTTCCTAATACTCTTAATCTCCTACTTGGCTAATAAAGTAGACAATATCAGACCACCTTGATCTTCCACCACCATGCCATGCCACACCTTCATCTAGAATTCTCCCTTCTATGACAATAAAGAAAGCACTCTCATTTCAACTCCTCAGACATTTGACTTTTCAGCTGTCTTCTCTCCAATATCAGCAAGCTATTCTTTTTCAATGAATGTTCCCAGCAGCTTATAAACTTCCTCTAAGTGCCCCCTCTGCAAAAGCCTCCCCCCAATGCTCACATGCCTTTCATCAATGACACCACTGACAGTGAAGCTTCTTTAAACAGTTGTCTATACCAGTTAGCTAAACCAATGGACTTCCTGCTCATCCTACAGTTTCCCTTGCCATCCCTCAATGAAGCTGCTTTTGTTAGGATCACCAATGATTTTCATGCCTGCAAATCCAAGAAATACTTTTCTGTACTTCACTAACTCTACCTCTCAGCAGCATTCCAAATTTGATGCTCTTCCTTCTTCAAAAATTTCCATGAAAACAAATGATCATGCCTTCCTGCTATTTCTCTGGATGCAACTACTCAAGTTTCTTTAACTATCTTTACTCAGTTTCTAAGCTTTTTGATGGGTTCTGCCCAAAGTCTTTTATCTCTCACTCTGCTCACTCCAAATTGGCCTGCATCCATTCCCATAAATTTTAAAAATGCCTACAAAATGACTCCAAAATTTATAGCTCTTGTCAGTATCACTGAACACCAGTCAAATTCACTGGTGTCCCTTGAGTTCTGAACTTTGTTTTTCTTTTTTTTTGGAGACTAGGTCTTGCTATTTTTTGCCTGTGGATCCACAGGCTCAGGGTGCCCGGGGTACCACAGACTCAAACGATCCCCATCCTCAGCTTCCCAGGTAGCTTGGGTTACAGGCATGCCCCACCATGCCCAGCTATATTTTTTTGGAACTAGGTCTTGCTAAGTGCCCCAGTGGAACTCAAACTGCGATCCCTGGCCCTGGCTACGGCTTCCTAGGCTGCCGCTTACAGGCATGTGCCACCATGCCCGGCCGGATTCTGAACTCCTAACTACTCTAGGATCCTGCCTCTTCTTGTTCCTACTGCTCAAATACCCATTTACCCTGAAACTCTCTTAATACTCTCACCTCCTTAAGTAAGTTGGCCTGAAACACTCTCCTTATGTTACATCATGGCTGTCCCCTCCAGTTCATATGTAACCTCAGCCAAATTCCTTCAAAGTTCTGGGGGTGGGGAGAGGAGGGACAGACAGACAGGATACACTGTCACCGTGTCCTGTTCTTTCCCTTCAAAGCACTTAAGTGCTAATTCTATCCCATGTTTATTTATCTATTTATGTCTGATTTTCCCACAGGACTGTCAACGATTATGAGGATAGGGAATTTATTTTGTTCAGCTAATAATTATGACCATATCTGTTACAAGCATAGCAATCCAGAAAAATTTGTTAAATGAAAAAGTTTGCTTAAGCTGAAAATCAAAATGTGAACAGTTATTGACAATCATCAAATGAGTTCAATTTTTTTCCTAGGGAGTAAAAATAACAGAATGCAGGAAGAATATGAATAAAAAAAAAGAAAAATTCCAGGTAAAAGGAACATACAGATACATACAGTCAGAGCAGAAACACAAGAGACTGTGTGACCTGTTTAGAGGAAGACAACTTATGCACTGGAAATCAGAGCACAGGAAACACTTCTGACCCTGATCCTGGAGCGAGAGGGTAGTTATTAATAGGATGGCTGAGGACTATTCCAAGCACTATCCATGAACTGTGTCAGTATTTATATCCATAATTTTCAAACTTATGTAATTATAATTTTTAAATGCAAAAACAATATGGTACTAGACACAAAAAATAATTCTCATTCTCAAAATATCTGGAAATAACTAGTCAGGAATAGAGCAGAGAGTCTAGACAAAAGGGCCACAAGGCCTGACAGTTTCAACAGCAGCATCAAGAGATGGTATGGAGCCACATAAGTCTTTATGTCAGAAAGATCATTAAAATCTGGAATTATTCAAGTGATAACAAGAATATTCAGCAGTACGGGGGGGGGGGGGAATTGAGTTTCTCTTTCTCTCACTCTGCCTAAATATGAACAAACTACATTGGCACCAACATAGGAGAGAGAGAGGAGAGAGATGCAAATGCTCAAAACGAATATAAGGAGTACAGGTGATATAAATACAAAAAAAGCATAGAGAGAGAGAGAGAGAATATAAGGAGTACAGGTGATATAAATACCAAAAAAGCAGAGCGAGAGAGAGAGAATAATGCAAATGCCCAAAATGAATATGAGTACAGGTGATATAAATACAAAAAAAAAAAAAAAAGCATTAATGTTGGCTAACTTCTGGTAAGACCATAGATTTTTCTTTTCTTTCTTTTTTTTTAAGAGACTAGATCTCGACTGGGCATGGTGGCGCCTGTCTGTAAGCGGCAGTCTAGGAAGCTGGGGCCAGAATCGGGGATCGCGGTTCGAGTCTGGCTCAGGGCAACGTAGCAAGACCTAGTTTCAGAAAAATAGCTGGGCGTGGTGGAGCGCGCCTGTAATCCAAGCTACCTGGGAAGCTGAGGTTGGGGATTGCTTGAGTTCATGGTACCCCAGGCAACGTGAGTTTGTGGTTTCCCGGGCAAAAATAGCGAGACGTTGTCTCAAAAAAAAAAGAGAGAGAGACTAGGTCTCGCTATGTTGCCCAGGGAAGTCCCAAACCCGTCGACTCACTTGATCCCTAGCCTCGGCTTCCCAAGGCTGGGATTAGAGGTGGGCACCACCACACCCGGCTATTTTTTGAGACTAGGTCTCGCTATGTTGCCCGGGGTAGTCTCAAATCCACCGACTCAAGCCTCAGCCTCCCAAGGCTGGGATTAAAGTTGCATGCCACCGCGCGTGGCAGATTATAGATTTTTCTTTGTGCTTTTCTATATTTTCTAACTGGTTTCTATAATATGTTACCTTTATAATTATAAACAGAAAGAAGTTACTTAAAAATCAAGCACACCCATATTTTTCCTTGTATTATGGAATGGAAAGAAATGAAAGGGATAACTGTCAATGAAGTATGAATCAAGTATTAAATTCCTAAGAAAATGGAAGTATTGGATCAGTCACAATATATGTTGTGATAACCTACATGCTGATAAAGACAAATAAGTGGAAAAAAAAAAAAAAAGGCTGCTGGTCATGTAAGAAAATACTGTTCAAGTACCAGATTAAGTTATTCATGATATTAATTCATGTCTTCACTAATATTTTAACTTTTTAAAGATCTTTCAGATGTTTCAAATATTTTTGTTCTAACTATAAGCTGTGAAAGTAGACCACTGCATTAATTTTATCTTTGCTTCCATTTGTGGCAAGTTTATTTTTTAAAAAATACATTAGAACTGCTTTTTTCTTTTTCTATTCCTCAAACCTTCCTCAAAGATGAAATGAGATGGGCACATGCACTGAGAATTACTGGAGTTCAGTGATGGATACGTGCAGGTTTGTTGCACTGTTCTCCTTACTTTTGTAGTTTAAAATTGCTCTGGGAGAAAAAAACAGATTTTAAAGGTTTTCAAAGAATTGTAAAGCTTATGTCTATTTGGGAAAATAATATGAGAAATACTTGTAATAAAATTGTTAACTAAGCAAATTAGAATTTGAATTGCATTATATATGAATGTACATATGTATGTGTGAGACTACAGTTGAGGAAAAAAGTATAGAATAAAACAGTATGTACAATATTGAAGCACAGCTCTAAGTAATACATTTCTAAGAGTTTTTCTACTCTATTAATTTTGACTTTTCATAGTTTCTTTAAAAAGAGGCAAAGATTTTAAAAGTCTTGAAACAGAAAACCTGCTATTAAATAACTATATTCATTCAAGAACCATCAGATCCAAATTTAAAAATAGTCACTGCTGACTTTTCTTCAACTAGTGCAAAGCATTTAACATATATAAGGTGATGGTGGTGTCAGCATCAGTATAACAAATTGTTACATTATCAAGGCAGTTACTCCAGACAGGCTAGAACAATAATACAGATTACAGTTTCCCAAGGAAGGATCCATGGAGACCAGACCTCAACAGAAAACCAGCTCATTAGGTTGGAGTGAAGCCTAATAAGAGACAGGGTGTGACCAACATGTCAGCTCATCTAGGAAAAGGGGATTTAAATTTCCACTCAGTCTAGCAACACTTACCTCTATTGTATTTTTTAGAGAGCTTCATTTAGAGTTTCACAGTCTTGGCCAAAGAGCATTTTTTTCTCACTCCACTTATTATACTAAAGAAAAACAGATCATGAAACCTGAACAACTCCTTACATGAATTTCCAGTAATAGTTTTATTGAAATGTAATTCACATACAATTATCAGGCTTTTAGAGTATATATAGTTCAGCAGTTTTTATTATATTCACAAAGTTGTGCAATCACCACATTACCTAACTAGTGAAATTTTTATCACCCCTAAATGAAACTCTATATCTTTCAGCAGTTACTCAAACCTCTTTCCCTAAACACATGAAAACCAATAATCTACCTTCTGACTGAAAGATCTGCTTATTTCATACAAGCATAGCCAGAAAATATGTAGCCTTCCACACCTGACTTCTTTCATTCATCTTATTTTCAGTGTGGACACACAATACAGCATGTATAGCATGGAGCACATCACTCCTTGTGGCTAAACAATAGTCTATTGTCTAGTTACACCTCGCACATTTGGTTCATGCATTTATCTACTGATGGATATTTAAACTGTTTCCATTTTTGGTCTATTATGAATAATGGTGCCTGAACATAGGCATGTTTTCAATTTTCTTTGTACACAAACAGGAGTATTAACTAGAATATAAGCTATGACAAACTTTTTGTCTGTTAAACTTTTTGAAGTACTGCCAAACTGTTAACCAAAGGTCTACCCCATTTTACATTCTTACCAGCAATATGTGAGGGTTTCAATTTCTATCTTCACAAACACTATTGTCCATCTTTTTTATTAGTCATCCCAGTGGGTGTGGAGTGGCATGACACTATGGTTTCAATTTGCACATCCCTTATGACTAAGGATGTTGAGTTTCTTTTCATGAACTTGTTTGGCCATTTGGGCATCATCTTGGAGAAATGTCTAATAAATCCTTATCTTTTAATTGGGCTATCTTTTATTGTTTGAATATTTATATTCTCATTTACAGTCCTTTAGAAGACACATGATGTGCAAGTATTTTCTCTGACTCTGTGGGGTGTGCTTTCATTTTCCCAATGCTCTCATTTGAAACAAAAAGTCACAAATTCTTTTTTTATCATCAAATAATTTATTTAAATATAAATTTCACATCTTTGTAATTCCTGGGATTCACCCCCCCCCACCCTCCCTGATCATTTCCCCTCTGTCCCACCCCCAACCCCCACCTGGAGTTGTGTACTTCGATTTGGTTGTTAGCTTTTTTGTTTGTTTTTGACTTTTCTTCATACTTTTTGTTTATCTTTCCCAAGTCCATATAATAGTGAAACTATTTGGTATCTGTCTTTATCTTTTTGACTTGTTTCTAATATGATTTCTTCTAGGTGTGTCTATGTTATCATAAATTCATCTAATTTGTCATTTTTAATTGATGAGTAATTTTCCATTGTGTATATATACCACATCTTTTTCATCCATTCATCTGTTTTGGGACATTTGGGTTGTTTCCATGTCCTTGCAATTATAAATAGTGCTGCAATAAACATGCAGGCACAGGTGTCCCTTTGTACCCATACTAAGGTCTCCTTTGGGTAGATTCCCAGAAGAGCAATTGCTGGATCAAAGGATAGTTCCATTTTCATTAGTTTGAGGGTCCTCCACATCACTTTCCATAGTGGCTGGGCCAGTTTACATTCCCACCAGCAGTGTAAGAGCATTCCTTTCTCTCCACATCCATGCCAGCACTTGTTGTTGCCTGTTTTTTTAATGTGAGCCATTCTTACTGGTGTAAGGTGGTATCTCATTGTGGTTTTGATTTGCATTTCCCTTATTGCTAGTGACATTGAACAATTTTTCATGTGCCTGTTGGCCATTTGTATTTCCTCTTTGGAAAAGTGTCTTTTTAGTTCTTCTCAAATTCTAATGAAGTCCAGTTCATGTGTTTTTTTCTTTTGTTGCTTATATTTTAAATAATGTATAAAAGAAACCATTGCTTATTTTACCATAGTAAAGAAAAAAACAAAAGAAATTATTGCCTAGTCCAAGGTCATGAAGCTATACACCTATGTTTTCTTCTGAGGGTTTTACATTTTCAGGTCTTACATTTAGGTCTTTGATGAATACTGCATTAATTTGTATATAAGAATGAGGAAAGGGTTCAAATTCATTCTTTTGCATGTAAATACCCACTTGTCCCAGTACAATGTGTAGCTAAGACTATTTTTTTTCCCACTGAATTGTCTTCACACTTTTTTTTAGATACTAGGTCTTGCTATGTTGCCCAGGGTTGTCTCAAACCTATAGACTCAAGTGATACTTAGCTTCAGCCTCCCAGGTAGCTGGGATTACAGGTGTGTGCCACCAACCCCGGCTGTCTTCACATTCATATTGAAAATCAATTAATGATAAATATAAGGGTCATTTCTGAACTTAGTCTATCCTGTCTTAATTACTGCCACTTTGTAGTTAAATTAGAAAAAAAAAAGTACTTCAACTTTTTCTTTCTCAAAACTATTTCAGCTAGTCTGGATCACTTCTATTTCCATGTTAATTTTAAGATTAAATTCTTTTAAAACAAGAAGCTGGGGTTTTATTATGCAGTATGCTGACTCTATAGATTAATCTGAAGTTTGTCATCTGATTCACAAACACAGGATGTCTTTCCATTTATTTAGATCTTTGATTTTGTTCAATGTTTCTAGTTGTCATAACATAAATTTTATATATGTCTGTTAACATTTTTCTAAGATTTTTATTCTTGATGCTACTGTGAATAGAACTGTTTTCTTAGTTACAGTTTTGGATTATATATAAGTACAAAGAAATACAACTGATTCTTGTATAATGCTTTAGTATCTTGCAAACTTGCTGAACTCACTAGTTCTGATAATTTTTGTATGTTCTATATTCAAGATCATGTCATCTATAAACATGTTTGACTTCTTTTACAACCTAGTTGCTTTTGTTACTCTTTCCTGCCTGTCTTGGTTACAACGTCCAGTACAGTGTTCTAATGTTTATTAATACCAGTATTTTTTTTTAAAAAAAGTCCCCCCCCCACCTTAGGAAAATGCATTCAATCTTTTATTACCAAAGTATGACACTAATTATGGATAGTCACAGATTATCACACTAAGGAATTTCCTGAATTCTACTCCAATTACTTTTATCATAGAAAGCCATTCAATTATGGTAAATGATTTTTCTTGTAGTCATTGAATAATGTAGTTCTTGTTCTTACATCTATTAATATGGCATATTATACTGACTTTTCAGATAGTAAACCAACCTTACATTCCTGGGATAAATGCCCCTTTGTCATAGGGTATAATTCTTCTGACATGCAGCCAGATTCAGTTTGCTACTATTTCAAGACTTTTTGCATCTATACCCACAAAGAACACTAGTCAGTCATTTGCTTTTCTTGTGATACATCTGTAAGGTTTTAGTAATAATAATGATGTCCTCAATCCATAAATTAAGAAACATTCCACCTTCTTTTATTATAAAAGAGTCCAACAACTTGCATTTGGTAGAACCACCAAATGTGAAGTCATCCGAGTCTGAGATGACTTTTCTCTGTGGAATTTTATTATTAATTCAACTGCTTGAGTAAATCTCTGTGGTGCCTTCCTATTGAAGCATATATTTCATCTAGGCTATCTAATTTGTTGGCTTACATATAATTGTTCCTAGTTACCCCTAGTTACCCCTTATTGTCCTTTGTATTTCTGTAAGGTCAGTAGTAAAGTCTTCTCTTTGATTCCTGATTTTATCAACTTCAGTCTTGCCCCTCTTCATCTCCAGCCAATCTACTTTGATCCCGGAGCTCATCGAAGGCAGTATCAGGCAGATTAGACTGGCAGGCATAGTAGGTATTCAGTGGATTTAGGAAACCAGATCCAAGAGTTTGTCAACATCATATGATTTTCTTCACTTTTTTTTTCTTTTTTTATTTTGAAACAATTATAGAATCACAGTAAGAGGCAAAAATAATAGTATTTCTGTTTACCCTTAACCCAATTTCCCCATTAGTTACACATGTGTGTGCATGTGTTTGTTTTCCCTGATTATCTCCTATTGCACTGTTCCTTTTCCTTACATTATCCTTTGTTTTCCCTGCTCATGATACATGTCTTTGGCTTGCCATCAGTGTCTGGGGGACTACTGAGCCCTCAGAGTTAAAGACTGGTGATTATTGCCATATTATGGAACTGCTCATGGTTCTCCCTTTTCGTTTGTTCTTACGGGACACTTGCAAGTGGTACTGTGCCAGTAACTAGACAGTCCTCTCTATTCAGGCTCTTTGTATTTTGGGAAC
This sequence comes from Uropsilus gracilis, assembly GCA_004024945.1. Taxonomy (NCBI): domain Eukaryota; kingdom Metazoa; phylum Chordata; class Mammalia; order Eulipotyphla; family Talpidae; genus Uropsilus; species Uropsilus gracilis. The sequence goes on from PVHY01015129.1 coordinate 17,475, forward strand.
ATCAAGAATGGTAAATAAAGCTGGGCACGGTGGCATGTGCCTGTAAGCTTCAGCCTATGAAGCAGCTAGGGGTAGGGATTGTGGTTCGAGTCCAACTCGGGGCAACATAGTGAGACCTAGTCCCAAAAAATAACTGGGTGTGGTAGTGCACGTCTGTAATCCTAGCTACCTGGTAAACTGAGGTTGGGGATTGCTTGAGTCTGTGGTACCCTGGGAAATGTGAGCCTGCAGTTCCACGGGCAAAAATAGCAAGATCTAGTCTCAAAAAAATAAAAAAGAAGAACGGTAAATAAGGCCGGGCATGGTGATGCATGCCTGTAAACAGCAGCCTAGGAAGCCACGGCTGGGGATAGGGATTGTGGTTCGAGTCCCGTCCAGGGCACTTAGCGAGACCTAGATCCAAAAAATATATAGCTGGGCGTGGTGGTGCACGCTTGTAATCCCAGCTACATGGGAAGCTGAGGCTGAGGATTGCTTGAGTCTGTGGTACCCCGGGTAACGTGAGCCTGCGGTTCCACAGGCAAAAATAGCGAGACCAAGTCTCAAAAAAAAGAATGGCAAATAGATACTTCTTGTATAGGTCTTTTTCCCTAAACCATACATTCACATCTAGTGTACTTCAGAGACTAAAGTATAGTTGTTGAAAAGCTGGTAGAAATCCTGGATTTGGAGCTAAAATCTCAGGTTGTATTTCATGCCTTCTATGTAACTGTGAAAGCAAATTTGCTTCTGAATCTGTTTCTTCTTTTATAATCAGAACAATCTCACAGTCATAACAGACTATGGGGGGATAAAGGAAGAAGCATTTCTATTAACCACTTAGTAAAATGGAAAGGGTTATTTCAAACATGATGCAGCCATGCTTATTTTAAAATGCTGAAAATAAAACCAAATTTTAAACTTGTGGCACTACATCTTTAGAGCTTGATTTCTTTAAAGAGAAAAATTCTCTCTGCTTTCTTATCTAAAGCCTTCTTATCTTCACAATTATAACCAGTACTTATTAGCTTTCTTTTTTTTCAACCGGGTGTGACCCAGCTCCCTTGGGAAATCTGGGATGGCAATGTCAGCTGTCATGCTATCAAATGACATCTCAAGTGTTCCCCCTCTTCTTATTCACCTAAGATTGTGGATTTCCAAGTTGCAGTGATGAGTTAGGAAATTTCTCATGCTAACACATAACACCTTTCATTTTACCTTTTCATCAGATTTAACAATTAGAAACAGACTTTTAATAGAGTGCTAGAAACTGTGATATCTTTAAAGAAAAGGCCTGATTTAATTTTTAATACATATGGAATAAGTAGTCAATATAAATTGTGAGGACAACATGAAAAACTTTAGATTAGATAACTGACAATTCTTTTTTCCTTAAATGTAGTCCATATGCAGACACCAATAGGTTAAAGAGGAAATCACAAGGAAAACTGGAAAACATTCCCCATGTTCACTAGGGAAAGACAAATCAACAATCGATTGGACCAAGGAGATGAAGGTAGGGAATTTTGCTGTATTTTTCACATCAACTATAACAGAACATTATTGCGAAATGACATTTTTACATTCATACTTTTTGGTTCCAGAGAAAAATTCCAAAAGAAAAGTGCAGAGTAATCTGTACTTTAACAATGTTAGTATAAACTGAATTGTACATACAGATTCCAAACCAAGTTGCAACTTGTTCAGTATTTTTCCAAAATTGATTTATTCCTATTAATCACTAATAAGGTTCCCTTTAAAAATACCATAAAACTTAATTCTCATTCTAGTCCTAATATGAAAAAAGGATCACTAAGGAAAGTAATTGAATATAATCAAATATAGGCTTACATCATTAATGAGAATAAAATTTGTAACTAGGACAAACTGGTAACATCCATCAATAACATCAATTTTTTGATCTAACAAGTCCTGATCTTAGAAGTTCTTTAAGGAAATAATTTGTCAAATATATATTATATATATTTGCAGTTATATATAAAAAATAATAAAAATAATCCTCAATGTTCAAGAACTAGAAAAGAAGTTACATTCCATCCAAACAACAGCATACCTTACAATCACTGAGAACAAAGTAAAAATAGGTTCTTACTGGCCTGGAGAGATAGTTACAATCAGTTGGAAGAAAAGGAAATGAAAGGGAGGGAGGGAGGCAGGGAAAATGGAAGGATGAAGGGATGGAAGGAAAGATGTTTATGTTTATGATGTCATTTTTATTTATGAAATTAAAAATACTAACTTACATTCTTCATGCCTGGAAAATGTATGGAAAGAAATAAGCCAAAATGTTAACACTGCATTTTCTACAACACTGTACTGTGCATATAAAAAAAAAAAACTTTAAGGCTGGGCACGGTGGCTTGTGTTTGCAAGCTTCAGCCTATGAAGCAGCCGGGGCTAGGGATCGCGGTTCGAGTCCCGCCTGGGGCCCGTAACGAGACCTAGTTCCAAAAAAATAGCTGGGCGTGGTGGCGCGCGCCTGTCATCCCAGCTACCTGGGAAGCTGAGGCTGGGGATTGCTTGAGTCTGTGGTACCCCGGGCAACGAGAGCCTGCAGTTCCACAGGCAAAAAAAAATAGCAAGATCTAATCTCAAAAAAAAAAAAAAAAACAACCTTTACAAATAATAGTATTTGTTTGTGTACTAACAGAACACATCCAGTCAATGCAAATACATACAAGCTTGCATACGCATGGTATTACCTGGAAGACCATCTAAGAAACTACACTGGTGCCTCTGAGAATGGGCTGTGGAAGTATGAAGAAAAGGATAAAGATTTACATTTCACTCTTTATCCTTGTGTGCCTTTTAAACTTTTTGAAAATAATCTATTCAAAGGAAATGTAAATTTTAAAACATTAAAAAGCACACTCATATTGTTTCAAGTGAAACTATATTATAGCCAATAAATACCAGAAAGTTGCTTGCCAAATGAATGGAATTAAAATCCTGGTATCGTACTAATCATCAGTTACTATACCAAAAACTGAGTATTAGAAGAGCCAGTTATTCACAAAACAGTTCATCTCTAGCATTCAGCTCTAAAACACAGCCACAGTAACATCTATATGGAACAAAGTTTAATTCTGAACCTTGTCCAGTTATGGAATTCTTACAGTCAAATTTAGAAAGTTAAATAGTGAAAATACCAGTTTTCACATTTGCTTTCAATAACTAAACTATAATCACATTTTAATTCAAAAATGACAAGACAGACTCATATTCTTTCATGAATTAACATAACAATATCAAATCTCATCACCAATATTCTAAAATTGAATCACCAATCAGTTGATGATTTAAGTAAAGATCTGAAAATAGATGAACCTTAATTTTACCAAGACCTAGGGTTCTCTATGAGATACTAATTTGAAATAGCCTTCTCTCATCAAGGCCACTCTTGTTTGTGGCCCCTTCACAAAATAAGAACACGATGTTAATATGATCAAGAGTCATCCTAGGCCCCAAAGTCACATGGTCCATTGTGACAAGCTAAGCAAGCAAACACAGCTCTCTCATAAATGGAAGGTAGCAAGCAGGATCCCGAGTACACAACCATGGGCTGGGTAGCTGGTTCAGGGGCTCACATCCTTCAAGTCTAAAGGAAAGGAGATACTTCTCTCCCCCACCAACACACACGTTAAGAATCCTTTCCTCTTCAGTCTGCCTAGATTAGTCACATAACAAAGAATCAAGACTCTCTCCTTACTTATCTGCCTTTCCTTTAGAACCAGAGCTTTCTGGCATAGCTGAGAGACTGTGTCCTGAGGCACAATCACATAGTGTGTTGATAGAAGATTCTGATGAAGGACTATAGCTTGAGTATTCTAATTATTCACTCTAATTTTAATTGCAGCAATTTCCATCAAAGGTTCTGTGTTTTTGATACATTTCTCACTAACACCTATGCATACTTTTTTCTGCATCCCCTGCAGTCACCCATCCCATCCCAAAAGATGTCTAATAACCAAATAATTAAGAGATGGTCCCATTTTTCCAGCACTTAGTCATTGTTTCATAATTCCATAAAATCAACAGTATATAATCCAGCTAAATATTGTTACTTTGTCCAAATAAATGCTCTTTTGGCAATTTCAAAAACTGACTCCAAGATCTTAAATGAATGAGAAGTATTTCTCATCATGCTCATTTTTAAAATGCAGTCACAGGCCATAGGAAATCTATTTGGCATGTCAATCACTCCCAATAGATAAATTCAATCAGCAACAGGCTAAAATACCATATACCCATTAGCCCAAATCAGCTCCACAAAGGGCAATGCAGCATTGCAAACATTTCCACTTCCCTCAGAATGGGATCCCTTGTCGGAAAATGATACACTAAATGACAAAAATACTTTCTAAATCAAAATTTTAGGTAAAATATATACAAAAACATATAGATTCTGATATGCGAAAGGCCCAACTTCTCTGTAAATAAGTTCAAAGATAGACAAAGAAAATAATATTCACCTTTTCTTCCTACCCTCCCTGGCACAGACCATGATTCCTACCAAGAGACTTCAAGTTCTTGTTGAATCTCTTTGTTAGCTGACAAGTATTTTTGAAGTATCTGAAACATCAGAACATTTGTTCTGGCCTATCTAATAGTGTTATGTTGCTTGGACGCAGAAAATAAAAGGAAAAAATAATTCCTCTTTTGGTTTTCATTGTAAGAAAGAATCTGCTAAAATAAGTAACAAGTGAATAACTAGCATCTCAGATGATTAAAGTGTTAAAGAAACAAGATATTAAGAAATATCTACTTAGGAGTCAAAATCAACCAGAAAACGTAACACCAAAGGCCAACATTCAAGCTGAGCTTTCCTTCCACTGACATCTGGACGGTACATTACAAAATGACTCCCAAGGGAGGTCTGCTCACTTAGGAAAAGTAACATTATACTCTTAACTGAAAACTAAGGGGTGTGATGAAGGGAAGATAATATGGACTCAGAAAGATCATACTTCTTTTCTGGTTAACTTTTCTGACTTCTAGGCAACAGACCAATTTTACAACAATATTTAACCTTTTGTTAGAAAGGTAATATACACTACTGCACAAAATCAAAGTAATTTTAAAGCTAAAAGCATCTGTCAAAGACAAAAAGGCAGCGTCTAGATACATAAAATGAAGTTCATAATTTAAAAGTCATGATAATCTTAAATGACAAATTGGAATTTTTTCAATCAATCATCACATGTTATACAACTAGTTCAATGGGGCTGATCATACTGTTTTATGTCACATTAAAAAAAAAATTCCTAGGCCACTTGAAATACCTAACTACTATTATCAATCCCCATATTTGAAAAAACAACTTAGAAGGAGGTAAGTTTAAAATCATGAAAAAATTTTAAATCTTTTAAGGAAAATTTTCTGCAACTATCTAAATGTATCACAAAGACCTATGTGTACCTTCAAAAGTCCATCAATCTAAGCTAAGTACATCAATTGCTTGCTACAAGACTGGGCACTGGAGTGATGGGAGGGCTGAGAGGGTTAGAAATTGGTAAAGAAATATACACCTATGTTTAAATTTACTATAATTTGTGTTGGAACACAAACCACTTAAAATAACTACACAAATTTTAAAAAATGTAATGGCAATTATATTTATTGTCTAGAAGCAAAGTAATAATACACACAAAATAACTAGGTATCTTGTATTAAGGAAATAAAACAGTGCCTGGGGAAAGAGTGACAGTGAGGAGGGTAGACAGCTGAGTCAAAAATCCAAAAGTAAAGTATAAAGGCCAGTGAGTGATACAGAAAACAAGTAATTAAAAACTGTATAGCAATCTTCCACAAATGGTGTTAGGGACACTGGATATCCACATGTAAAACAATAAAGTTGAAATCCTACCCCACACAATAAACAATGTAAAAATAACACAAAATGGATAAACAGCCTAGATGGAAGAGTCAAAACTGGAAGACAACATAGGACTAAATCTTCACAAGGTTGGATTTGGCAACAGATTCTTATATATGGCACCAAAGCATGAGCAATAAAAGAAAAACTTGTACTTTATCAAAAGTAAAAACTTTTATGCATCAAATGACATTATATGGAAAGTAAAAAGACAATCTACAAAATGCAAGAGAGGGAACACCTTCTATTTGCTAGACAGGATTTCTGAATCACTTGAGAAAAACCATGTCAATTTTTTGTTACTGTGTGGAAAAAAATGTCTGCAATATATCTGGTAAGAGTTTAATATCCAGACTATAAAAGAATCCGTGAAACTAAATAGCAGAGAAACAAACCAATTTTAAAATGGACAAAAGAAGGACCGGACACGGTGGCTCGTGCCTGTAAGCTTCAGCCTATGAAGCGGCCGGGGCAAGGGATCGCGATTCGAGTTGCACCTGGGGCCCATAGCGAGAGCTAGTTCCAAAAAAATAGCTCGGCGTGGTGGCACGCGCCTGTAATCCCAGCTACCTGGGAAGCTGAGGCTGGGGATTGCTTGAGTCTGTGGTACCCCGGGCAACGAGAGCCTGCGGTTCCACGGGCAAAAATAGTGAGACCTAATCTCAAAAAAAAAAAAAAAAAAAAAAAAAAAAAAAAAAAAAAAAAAAAAAAAAAAAAAAAAAAGAAAAAGAAATGGACAAAAGAATTGAATAAATACTTCTTCAAAGACAATAGGCCAATAATCACATGAAAAAATACTAACCACCTTAATTATTAAGGGAATGCAAACCAAATCCACAATGAAAAACTCTTTCTTACCTACTAGGATGATGATCAACTTTTTTAAAAAGTAGAAAATAACAAAGGTTGGCAAGGATGTGGAGAAATTAAAATCCTCTGATGTTACTACTAGAAATGCAAATAGGTACAATGCAGAAAAGTTTGGCAGTTCCTCAAAAAAACTAAACAAAGAATTACCACATGACCCAGGAATTCCACTCCCTAGTAATATACCCCACAGACTTGCAAACAGACTGGCACAGGAATGTGCCAATCAATGTTCATCATAGCATCATCTATAACTGACAAAAAGCGGAAACTGTAAGATTTACAGATTAATGGATAAACTAAAGGTGTGCAGCAGTGCCCCCTGCTCCACAAGAGATATATTCCAAGACCCCCAGTGGATGCCTGAAATTACAGACAGTATCAAGGCCTACATAAACTATGTTTCTCTACATATACATAACCCTGATTAAGCTTGATCTCTACAGTAGGCACAGTAAGAAACTTACAACAACTAATAAAAATAGAATAATTATAACAGTATATTGTAACAAAACTGATGTGAATTTGGTATCTCCAAATACCTTTATATATATTTTAAATGGTGATTGACTACAGGCAACTGTATCCATGGGAGGTGAAACTTCAGAAAAAGGACTACTGTACATACATACAATAAAATACTATTCAGCAATTAAAAAGGAATTATATGCCTTACATGGGACAACATGACTGCATCTTGACAACAATGTAAGTCAAATAAATTGGTGAAAAAGAGCAATGAATGTATGAGTCTACTTCTGTGAAATATTTAGAATAGGCAACTTAATAGAGATACAGAAAACCGACTAGAGTTACCAGGGGATGGGGAGGGATGGAGGCATATTTATTACTTAACAGAGTTGTTTTTTTTTTTTTGTGTGTGTGTGATGATGAAAAAGATTTGGAAGCAGAATGTAGTGATGGTAAATATAATTAATGTCACTGACTTTATACTAAAGATAGCACTTTTTGAGGCTAGTCCTCCGTAAGTTACCTGGGAACCCCTGCAGACTCTTGTTGCCCGGGGTACCTCAGATTCAAGCAACCCCCAGGCTCAGCCTCCCAGGTAGCTAGGATTACAGGAGTGCACCACCACGTTCAGCGATTTTTTGAGACTAGGTCTCACTATGCTGCCCCGGGGCAGATCTCAAACCCCGTGAACTCAAGCAATTCCCTCTCAGCCTCCTGTCCTAGACTTGGGATTAAAGCTGCACGCCACCACAGCCAGCTTAAAGACAGTACATTTAACGTTACATTTTTAATTACAATAAAAATTAAACGTAAAAGTTGACATCTGCTATTTTATGATCTGTGTTTTCCAAGAGTAGATTTCCAATTAGGGATCAAATTCTAAAATGGACCGTCACACCTAATCTAACCCTGTGTTTGCTTTGGCAGCACATATACTAAAATTGGAACACCTGATCTAAACCCTAGTGGGAAACCTGCATGTCCACATCCCTCCTGATGAGGGGACTAAGGGTGGCATTTCCACATGCTCCACATGTTGGGAGCATACTTTCTCCCAAGGCACCTACTACTTTTGATGAAAGAAGAACAAACAACCTGTGCTGGGGGGAAAAGACATTGATGTAAAGGAAGCTGAAGAGTCAGAAAGCTAAACTCTGCTACTTTGTAAGTAGGCTATAGATAACTATTCTACTTAGCTAAGCTTCCCTTTTCTCTCATTTTCAAATGAAAATAGCAATTGCCTTTAAATGTTTCTGTAAGTATATCTATAACATCCAGGTTAGTTCCTGGCAAATGTTGGATGTTCATCTGTGATGACTACAGCTGCTATTGTGACAAAGGTCTAATTTCTACCTTTGGGCCATGTAAAGGCTGAGTAGGTCACAGCTCGGTCTGGAGAAAAGACTTATCACAAGTTAACACATAGTTACAGTGCCATAGGAAGACTTCAGAGAAGGAAATGTTTTATGCAGTTCAACCACTCATAGAAAAACTGGCTTATTGTCTCTAGAATGAACCCAGCTTCTCTCCATTAGGAAAGGCACTGCTGCACAATTCATTCTCTCACTACAACAGGCCTCTGTTAGCATAGCTGAGCAACTGCTCATAACAATCTGATTTAACTCACAGGAAAGACACACAGGGAAGGAATGGAGCCTCTGGAAGGTGGCCCTTAGACAGCTCTCAAACTTAGGTGGCCTCACAATCACTTGTGAAATCTGTAGCAAAAACAGACACCTCACTTCTAACACCAGACATTCCAGTAAATAATAAATTTCAAGCAGGGTCCTTGAGCCCTGTTTAAAGAAATACTTGAAAATAGGTGGCAAAAATGTTGTAAGATTACATTTTGATGCTAACAAATAGAAAAATATGCCCTGCAAAGCAAAGGCTGCATTTTCCTCCATGACTGTCTAGAAAACCAGTAACTTCTGCAAAGGAGGACAGGCACAGTAATCTATAAAGTAAGAGTGCATCTATATGTAGTAGTCAATCAAAAACACAGTGTTCATTCGAAATGCATAAATATATGTTCCTCATTGTTGCTTATTATTTTTAAAAATACAAAGAAATGAAAAATACAAATAATGTACCATACTCTATCTCTCACAGTAAACAAAAAATATACTTAAATTATCAGAAATTGGTAAAGGTTTTATGAAACTGGTTCATCCTTAGGTTGCAAAGAAAATTATTAAATGGTATAACTTTTTGGTCAGCTAGCAGGCAATAGGTATCAGAAGTCACTCAATGCTCTCCCTTTGAATTTACCCTGAGGAAACAGCACAGAAGAAACTATATACAAAAAAAAAAAAGAGTCCCTGTTGTAGTATATGTACTACCTGGAAAAAAAAGATGCATGCCAAGGATCCCACTTTATCAAGATTTGCTCTACCAGCTCATAATAAAGCTATTTAAAAATGCATGCTATGTAGTCATATGAAAAGTATTCATAAAATATATGAGCTAAAATTACTCACTAAAAAGTATGGACACAAAGACAGTCTGAGGGTGATACACTAAGAAATATCTGTTAGGAAGGTTTGATGTGGGATTTCCTCCTCTAGACTCTCAATTTTCTAAATTGTTGCTGTATCATTGTAATAAGATTAAGAGAAAATTTGACAGTGCTTGGAAAGTTAACTGCACAAGTGAAAGGTAGGCAGGAAGTAACTGAGCCAGCTATCCTGAAAAAGATAACTCATCCAAACAGGTCATGCTAATAGATGACCACCACGCCAATCCTAGATTTTTTTCACAAAAAAGATAAATCTTGATTAACAGATCTGTGTAACTATTAAACATCAAACTTACTTTTTTTTTAAAATCAAGTATAAACACTAATGATAAGAGGAAATCTAGCTTGGCAGCTATTCACATGGCAAAAAAAGATTAGAAAAGTTGTGAACAACAGCTTCAATATAAACCAAAAAACTTTGTAGCTAAGAACATGAAACGAACATTAGCAGAGAAATAGAATGCACAGTTATCCTAGTTCCAGCACATACTGGGATTTAACTTGCAGGGCATTAGTTCTCATCTGTAAACTGATATGATGATGATGGTATCTCCCCTGAATAGCTCAGAAAATGCTGAAGGGAGCAAATACTATGAATGTAGAAGTGAAAATGGGGATGGAGGTCCCTTAAACATAATTTATTATATTGAAGACATTCATAGTCTTATAGCAACAGTTTGCTTTTACATCATGTATGTGTTTTGTGTGTGTAAACAATATCAATCACTCATTTAATGTCTTACAGTACTGATAATTTTTAAATGTGCAATATTAATTTTTCTGAATATTAATGCATGTTTATTGAGAAAAATGGGAGAACTACAAAGAAAATGTCAAATTTTAATGCAGATAAGTGTCATTAGTACTTTCCATGTTATAGTCTTTAAAAATATGTATGTGTAGTCATGTGTACTTTGCAATATTATAAGTACTATAATGTAACCTGCCTTTTACCACATACACATACACAGATCACTTTTTCTATACACTTAATTAAATGTTAAGAACATGATTTTAAGTGATTATTTCAATTTCTCATTTTTACAATAAAGCAATAACGAATGTCTTCATATCAAGAAAAGACATACGTGTGTATGTATCTACCAAAAAAGTGTTTAAAATATACTCTCAACTGTTAAGTATGTATACTTCCCAAGGGACTTTTCCTTTTCTTTGCAGTTGTTCAAACCTTTGAAGAAGAACCTATGTATCTTTAATTGGTAGTTTTTTAATTTGTAGGAGTAAACATAATCACTGAAAAAAAGTAATGTAGAGTAGGGGGCTCTCAAACTTTGGATTTTTAAGAATCACCTGGGATTGCTAAAACTGTGGTTGCTCAAGTCCTATGTAATCTTAACTGTCCCTAATCTCAATGGACAGGAATAAAGTCAGAACATCTATGAAACAAGTTCCCCAAGTGATTCTGATGACTTGGAATACTGACACCACCACCACCACTCTCCTACTACTATTACTACTACATTATTATTAATTATAATTCCTACCATGTCATTAATATTAAGCCCTACCATGTGTAAATTACTAAACATCAGCCACTTCTCAGCACTTTACAAATACTATTTTACTTGATTCTGACAATACCCACTAAGTAGATACTACTATTAACAATGTCTTCCCTGGGCACGGTGGCTCATGCCTGTAAGCTTCAGCCTATGAAGCAGCCGGGGCTAGGGATCGCGGTTCGAGTCCCCCCTGGGGCCCGTAGTGAGACCTAGTTCCAAAAAAATAGCTGGGCGTGGTGGCGCGCGCCTGTCATCCCAGCTATCTGGGAAGCTGAGGCTGGGGATTGCTTGAGTCTGTGGTACCCCGGGCAACAAAAGCCTGCGGTTCCACAGGCAAAAATAGCAAGACATAGCCTAAAAACAAACAAACAAACAAACAAACAAACAAACAAAAAAACAATGTCTTCCCTTAACTCTCATTTTATAGATGAGAGCATTAAAAAAAAGAGATGATCAATGTGGCATGGCTTAAAGTCATAAGACTAGTTAAGTGACAAGGCCAGAATGCACAATGTGTTTGAAATTCACTGAAACCATTTCCTAATCTAAGACAATAGTTACATACTCTGGTGGGATGATGCCAAATTCTGTTTCATCTCAGATATTACATTTAAAAGACATTAGCAAAACTACTGTCTTTAGACATTAGCTAAAGAAAGCATGGTGAAATCATTAAATCAGAAGGAACAAAGGATCTAGGTATGACACACACTTTCAGCATTATTCACATCAATTCACATGTCACCGCTATTAGACTGTGAATGCCTGGAGTGTAGGGACCATATACATCCTTTCATCTATACCTTCATGGTATATGGTACCTAGGTAAAGAGGGGAATAAGATATGAATTAATCCAAAAAAATCAAAAAATGGCCTGATGACTGTCTTAAGAAATAAAAGGTTACTATGTGGAGAAGGAAAACACAATCCATATTGCTTCAGAAGGTAAAATTACAATCAACAGGTTAAAAAGTAGATTTTGATAGTCTGAAATATAGTACTAGCATCCTAGAAGAAAAGTACATCTGCAGTTAGAAACTAATGACCAGAAGGAAAAAGGTAGAATGTTGGACTATGGAAGATCTGTAAGACATCTTCCAAGGCTGAAATCCTTGTATTCAAAGTTATGACACATTTATTTCTTTCATCATTCTATCATGACTAACAAGTCCCCAGTAATAAGCAATAGAGGATACCAAAAAGTATTCTACCAACTCCTAGTTCCCTCAAGGATTTACAGAAGAGTAAATGCAGGAGAGAGTCAATCTTCCAATGAGGCCGGTAATTGAAAAGCAATCAGCAAGAAATAAGGAGACTTTCATGCAGGAAACGAGAGGGAAGTCAACAAAGATGTTATGCAAGAAATGCCATCATTTGAGCACAACTGAGCTTGAACTTTAGGAGTCTATGCAAAGAACTGGGTTGAGGATGACCTAAGAATGTGGGGAATAAAAGCCTTCCAACTTACAGCAATGTTCTAAGCAAAAGAGTTTGGAAAGCCAGGGGTGATGAAGAATTGGCCAGAATCAGTATATGAATTTGGTACTAAAAATAAAAGGCCTTAGAGGTCACCTAATCAAATACACTCATACTTTAGAGATGTTGCTCTATTAGCACTGAGTAAACAAGGGTTAATTTACAGTTTTCAATTTTATTTTATAAACCAAATACTGTAATAAGAATTTCCTTTCTCTTTTAAGAAATCTTTTAAATAATTATTTTTAAAACAATCGTTAATTTTTGCCATTGTCTATTCTTCTAAATTTGACAATCATACTTGCATTTAGTAAACTGATCATTTTAAATAACTCCGCTGAGTTTAATATTTCTAATCCCTATGTATGAATAATACTGAGAAATAAAAATTGCTATATTTTAATCTCAAAAACTCCAACTTTAAGTAGATTAAGAATAAACAGAATCCAAACAATTATTCTCATATCCATGAAACCACCTCACAAACTTAAAACCAAAAATTACCTAAGAAAATAGAATTAACAAAAGACTAAAGCAAAAACTCTAAATCCTAAACCAAAGAACAAATGTAACACATTTGAAAGACAAACTTTGAAATGCCCTTCTGGCCAATCATTCCTCAACATCCTTGTCAAACTATTTTAAGGGTCTGAAATCTTGCTCTATAAAAAGCAAGTCCCATCATCTGAACTACACTTAAGAGATCCTATCACAGTAGTTCCTGAAGCATAACACATCAAGCTTCAGATTTTTGCTTCCTATTTGTACAAAAATTATCTACCCCTTTTTTAAAAAAGTTGAATCTGTGACCAAAAGCATGACACACTAGGAGACCTGGGTTTTCAGTTCAAACCCTAATGTAAGGTGTAAATTTCACTAAGGTCTTTTAAGCATTTACCACTTAAATGGTAACATGAAGATACAAAATTCCACACCTCCAGTCCAACTGTCTCTTGAGAGTTCTGACTTTGGTTAACTTTAGTTCAGAGAATACAAAGCTATTATTGAAAACTCCTTGATGAGACTTAAACTTTAAAAATCTAAAGCACTGGTATACAGTTGTCAATAAATTATGAGTTATTATAAAACAGTTGAGTAACAACTGCAAAAAATGGGGTAATTATACAGTTTTACAAAGATAAATGAACAAAGATCTCACCAAAATTTAAATCTTCCTTTAGGACATGAAGATAAATAATACTCAATAACTCTGGGATATTGTGGTGGTATTTTACATATCTACAGCAGTATTACTATTCTCCTACTCCCCAGATGAGCAAAAGGAGCCCATAGTTCAGGATCCCTCATACCAAGGGTTCAGTAAGTGTCACTAATAGAGTAGTAATAATTTCTAAAGCCAAAATTTATACCGGATAAAAGGCACATGTCAGCATGCAAATGTTTCCCCATTCTAACTCTTCTGCATCACTGCCTCCCAAAGGATTAGAGCATCTGAAGCTCTCACTGCCACATCTACAAATTAAAAGTATCAAGTTTAAAAAACTTACAAATTCTACGAATGCTCAGAATCTAATGAACCAACCCCACTACAGAGAAACTCACTCAGATGCAACACACCATGTTTTATGGGTACACCTAATTTTTTATTAATTTTTAGAAAAAACATAACTATTTTAAAAACATTATGTAATAAGTTAGGCTCTGGAAAATCCCCTACATATCGGAGCGGCTCAAAAAATGCGAAGCAAAATTCGATTAGCTCCATTGTACCCAACCCAGCTAACGTGCAAGATCACACACTCATCTTCGTCTGAGCGTCTCTGCCAAAACCAAAGAACAACAAAGGCAAGTTGAGGAGGATGCACAAGGCTTATTAACTCAGCACTTGTCGGCTTTCCCCGATGCCGCAAGCAGCTCTCCGCGGGCCCCAGGGACCAAGGCGACCCTCCGCATCCCGCCGGGCCGGCTACTCTGCTCGGCGCCGCTAGATCAGCTTTTGTCTGGCGGGGCCGGGAGCCCCAGCCGCCCGCCTCCCCGGCACCCCTTTCCTCTGGATCTTTCTCCACACCCATCACTAGCCGATGACTAGTTGTGGGTTTCTCTCCTTCGCCCCCTCCCCTTGCAAGCCCGGGCTCCTTTCAAACGCGCCTCGGGGTTGGTTCCACCATACGGCCCGGGAGACTCGGGTTAGGAAGGGGGCCCGGGGTGGGGTCTGGGAGAGGGAAAGAGAGAGGGGCACACAAAGCAAGCTGACCCCACTGCCTGCCTCCCTCCCCCCGCGCTCTTTGCAAAGCAGCCTGGGATCAGAGACCTGCGGGTTGGAAAAAAACAAGATCCCATCCCGCTCCACGCTCGGCTCCTACCTATGGGCCGCCCCCTCCCCCCAAAGTGCACCCAAGAGCCGGTGACAGGGCTGGACATCGCCCCCACCCAGATTCGGCGCCCGCGACCGCAGAAGAGGGAGCAAAGGCCTGGAAGGGCTGGGAGTCGAAATCTCCTCGCCTCAACCGGATACTTACAGCCGTATTATTCGCTACTGTTGCCGCTGCGGACAAGACAGCCGCCGCCTTCTCCTCCACCCCAATGAGGTTAAGCGCTTGGTGCGGGGATTAAAAAAAAAGAAGCAGCAGCAGCCCAGGGCGCCTGCGCAGTGCGGTTTCCCTTTTTCCCCTTGCCGCCACCGACCTGGCCGGACCATAGAGAGTGTAAACGAAACCAGAGCGGCCACTGCCTCTCTATGGTAACGCCCCGCGCAGGCGCCGGCCTGGCTGCGCCGGGCTCCGAGAGTCCCCAGTCCCCAGAGCTTTCGCCAACTCGTAGAACAGCATTTGACTCCGATGGGGACCCGTAGAATAAAGATTCTTTAAGGGAAGGGTGGCGGGGTGACTGGCCCCCTTGAATAGTTGCGGCAAAATTCTGGCTAGGGCTACCAGGATCGGGTTCAAGCGGCCACGGAATACAGTACCAGCAAGGTAGGACCGTGGTAAGCAGAGCAAAGGAGGAAACTGAAAAGCTTGTATAGAAATCGTCCAACCAACACTCCTTCTGTCAGTAGTCTTCTACGAGAAGAAAAGGCTTTTCACTTCTGGGTTACGCGCACCCTCCCCTGCTCACCCCCCCTCCCCCCATTAGGCAATGTGCTTGGAGGAAATTGTGTCTTGCGACTTCCCGTAGCGGGTAAAGCGTCCGCCCTCCCCTATCCTTTTCGCCTAGGCGCCGATTCTTGAGCCGGAAGTACAACTCTTAACGATCCTGGGACTTTTGGAAACCGATCTGGCTGACATACCTGAAGATTGCCCACCAGGACCCTTTGAGTGGAGTGCCTCCACTCAATCACGCTGCTTCTGCCCTGCCTCTCCTATTACTCTAGGATGATATGGGGGAAAGTGTTCCGGAAAGTAGAAAGCTGTGCATATTACAGAACTGCCTCTGAGGATGCTGAAGTTTTACCACTCCAAACCCCTACGTTCGCCGGTAATTTGACATTAAAATCTTTCTGTGTGCAGTATACACTGCCTCGCAAAAAGTCAGAGTGAGTTGGCCCTCGGTCCTTTCCATGTCCAGCGCGTTGAGTTTTCACTGGCAGCTGTCACTAGCTGAGCGTGCTGGCGAGGTGTGCCTGTGTTGGTTGAGAGTTGCAGAAGAACTGTGAAATAATACTCTGACCCTAAGGGGCATAGATATTATGGTTGGAGACACACAGCTTAAACAGTGCAGTGCAGAGGAGGAGAGGACCATGGTCTAAGTGAAATGGTGTGAAGAGTGGGCCCATAGGACAGAGATGGACAGTAGGTTTGATAAATGAGAAAAGTTTAAATTATGGCAAAATATACGTAACATATTAACCCTTTTTTTAAGTGCACTGTTCGGTAAAGTGCATTTATATTGCTTTGCAGTCATCTCCAGTAGCCATCCTACTTTTTTTTTGAGACTAGGTTTCACTATTTTTGCCTGTGGAACACCGCAGGCTCACTTTGCCTGGGGTACCAGACTCAAGAAATCTCCAGCCTCAGCTTCCCACATAGCTGGGATTACAGACGCGCACCACCACGTCCAGCTATATTGGGGGGACTAGGTCTCGCTACGTGCCGCCTGCAGAACTCGAACCACGATCCCTGGCCCCGGCCACAACTTCCTAGGCTGCCGCTTACAGGCATGCGCCACCACGCCCTGCCCATCCTATTTTCTGTCAAAGGTGCCGGATATGTGTAGTATCTATCTTTTTGTGAGTGGTTTATTTCACTTAGCATAATGTCTTCAAGGTTCATCTATATTGTAGCATGTGTCAGAATTTTTTTTTTGAGACTAGGTCTCACTATTTTTGCCCGTGGAACCGCAGGCTCACGTTGCCCAGGGTACCACAGACTCAAGCAATCCCCAGCCTCAGCTTCCCAGGTAGCTGGGATGACAGGCGTGCACCACCACACCCAGCTATTTTTTGGCTACTAGGTGTTGCTACGTGCCCCCAGTAGGACTCGAACCGCGATCCCTGGGCCCAGCCGTGGCTTCCTAGGCTGCCACCTACAGGCATGCGCCACCTTGCGTGACCCAGAAATTTTTTATGCCTGAATAGAGATCATTTTATATGAACAACAATGAGTACTTGTATTGTCTCCATCTTTTGATATTGATGAATAAGATGATGGGTGTACATCTTTTTAAGACGCTGCTTTCAGTAGGATGGGGAAGATTTTGAAATCAAGTGGAGAAATCCATACGGTTTCATGTTTTTGACTAGGGCTAGTCACTTGGTGAATGAACTGCCTTAGAGGGTGACTCAAGCAGTGGACGCTCAATACATATTCCATACACATCCGTGTAAAGCATTCATTCAAATTTTAACGTATGTCAGCATATTAGTGCTTTATGTAAATTTTTATTAAATAATTTACATATATATTTCACATCTTTGTATTCTCCGGGGTTCATCCACCACATCCCTTCTCTGACAACTCCCACCCATTCCCCCCTCCAGTGTGTACTTTAGTTTGGTTGTTAGCTTCTTTTGACTTTTCTCCTGACCTTTTATTTGTTTTTCCTATGAACCATATATATTTCACATCTTTGTAGTCCCTGGGGTTCACCTACCACCTCCCCTCCCTGACCACTCCCACTCATTCCCTGCCCCCCCCCAAGTTGTGTACTTTAGTTTGGTTGTTAAACTTGTTTGGGCTTTTCTTCCTGGCCTTTTGTTTGTTTTTCCTAAGTCCCCTATATTAGTGAAACCTTTGGTTTCTGTCTTTTTCTTTCTTTGGTTTCTGCTAATATGATTTTCTTCTAGGTCCATCCATGTTATCTCAAATTCATCAAATTTGTCATTTTTGATTGATGAGTAATATTCCATCGTGTATTTATGCCATATCTTTTTCATCCATTCATCTGTTTTGGGACATTTGGTTTGTTTCCATGTCCTTGCAATTATAAATAGTGCTGCAATAAACATCCGAGTACAGGTGTCCCTTTGTATAAATGTTGAGGTCTCCTTTGGGTAGATTCCCAAAAGAGCAATTGCTGGGTCAAATGGTAGTTCCATTCTCATTAGTTTGAGGGTCCTCCATACTGTTTTCCATTGTGACAGGACCAGTTTACAATTCCTCTAGCACTTTAAGAGTATTCCTTTCTCTCCACATCCACACCAGCACTTGTTAATGCCTGTTTTTCTGATGTGGGCCATTCTTACTGGTGTAAGGTGGTATCTCACTGTGGTTTTGATTTGCATTTCCCTGATTGTTAGTGAAGTTGAGCATTTTTTCGTGTGCCTGTTGGCCATTTGTATTTCTCTTTGGAGAAGTATCTTTTTAGTTCTCCCCATTTTTTTTATAATATATATTTTTATTAAATAAGTTTTGTTTACATTTGCCTTTTGGGTGTTCCTCCCCCCTCCTCCAGTCCACCCTCCTGGTCTCTCCATCTCTTCTTTCACTGCCATTTATTGTTTAATTTTTCCTGGGTTCTTCCTTTTCTTTCCTGTAGCAATGTCCTTTTGTCCAGTGTGGCCATGGTTTCCTGGGACACAGTGGCCTGTGCTTAGTTTTCCAAGTGTCTTTGCTGCTGGCCACCAGTTCACACATGATCGTGTTCTTTCAGTGCCTCCTCCTTCTTTCTGGTTAGCTGCTCCGGCCCATCTTCTGTCATATCTTGCTCCTTCTTTGTTTTGTAGTTCTGGTTGTTGGCGTTGGGAGCATTTCTCCTGGCCAGAGCTTGTGCACCAGTTTTGGTTTTTTTTGTTTTGTTTTGTTTTGTTTTGTTACTTGTAAATACTTTT
>PVHY01015130.1:0-24987 GCA_004024945.1 Uropsilus gracilis
TCCCCTCTTTTTTATCCTTCTCCCTGCTTCCTATTGACCATCCCCCCTTGGTGTGTTACCTTCCTTTTCCCTCTGGGCCGGACTTCGACCTCAGGACCCTACATTACATAACCCCAGTCTGCCCTGGTTACTTTTAGAGTAACCACTTTACTCTCAAAGGGGGGAACTGGCCTCAGGCTAGTTTTAGTCTCTGTTTTTCCGATGCAGGTGTCTGCAATGCCCATATTCCGAACTGGGTTCATCTTTGGGTCCCGGCTTCAAGAGGGGCACAGAATGCAACATCATAGGTTTGAATGTAGTGGGTCTGATGCCCAGGTGGCAGAGAGGTACCCAGCAGGGAGCCGGCTCTGCCTCTGAACCTTGAGAGCATCAGGGTTCCATGAACACACTGAGTGGAAGGAACCAGTTGAAGAATGCTAATAGCTGAGACACACCCGCATCCTACCCCCCACACACACCCCCCTTCACATACATACGCATAAACACACAATGACTGGTCTGATTCCCTTACCCTGCCCCCACCCCATCTAGCCCGGGGTGGTGACAGTGTCTTGTTCCTCCATCTCCCGGTGCCTGGTGCAGGGTGGTGCTCGGTGAACCTGATTGCAAGAGGGCTTAATGTGAAAGCAAGGGCACATCTCAGGTTAGGGGGGAACGTGCCTCTTTATGGGTGTGGTAAGAGTGACTGCCAAGAAGAAAGTATGTTTCTCCTGTCCCTTCCAGAGCTGGGGGGGGGGGGGGGGGAGAGCGCACCACATTGCTGCAGGGCTCCAGGGACTAGTTCGCCTGGGTTTGCCTTCCAGCTGCGCTCTTGCCGCTCCATCTCCAGTTGCCATGGAGACAAGAGGTGGTTGCCACAGAGACCGACTGATTGGATCAGCCAATCGGTGCTGAATTGCGGCTCCAGCTCACTCTTGGATGGAGGCACTGAGCTGGGTGGGTCCGCCAACCCGGGCAGCGGGGAGTCCACAAGGGAGGGTTCGGGGATAGGAGGGGCCGGACTGATTCATTACCACCTCAAAGTACTCCGGTCACCGAGAAGCTCCAACCACCCCCCTGACCCCCAATCCTTAGTTGAGTGATGCTCCCAGCCTCTTCCTGACCAGCCTCTGACTGACCCCAAATCCCTCTCGTTGAGAGCATGCTGCGGAAAGGTCGGTGTGGTTGGGCAGGGGCTTGGGGGAAAAGAAGCCCCTACCCGCTCACGCTCTGCAGTGCTTGGAGCACCCGCGCACGCTCACTCGGGGTACTGAGCGGGCGGGGCGGCGCTGACATCATCCACTGACCCCACCCCCCGGCCGAGGGGCGGTGGCCGCGCAGGTTCCGCAGGACGGACGCACGGACCGGCCGGGGACAGAGACGGGCGCAAGGCCAGGCCATGCCCGGGGAGGCTGCCCGCACCGAGCTGCTGACGCCCGAGGCGGGCGGGCCGGGGCCCCGCACAGGTGAGGCCATGACGCTCCAGCCTTCCTGCGTCTCCATTACCCCTCTCCCCTTCTGTTTCTCCTCCCTCGCGGTCTGTCTCCTTTCTGCCCTTGTCCCCTCTTGTTCTTTATCCCCTTCCACCCATCTCTGTCCCTTCCCAGTTCCTTTCAGCGCCCTGCCCTTGTACCTGAATCCTAAGCACCCACCTTGGCCTGGCCCCCACTCAGTATTGTGGGGAAGGATGGGGTGGAGCAGAGATGTCCTCCAGCAGCCAGAAGCAAGGCAAGGAGGTTGGCAGCATCCCTGGACTCCCTGTGATTTGTGCACTGGGGCCTGGGTTCTGTCCTGCCCACAATCCGCTGTACTCCATTGTCTGTGGAGCTATGGGTCTGGGCTCTTCCAGACAAGGAGGGAGGGAGGGAGGGAGGGAGAGAGGGAGGGAGGGAGGGAAGGAGGGAGGGAGGTCCATTCAACTGCACTCTGGCCACTGGAAACACCTGCGAGGAGGCAGGCGAGGAGGCAGATGCCTGCGGGGCTGCCTTTGGCCTTGGAACTGATTAGGGATGGGGGAGGGAGGCTCAGAACTGGAGCTGGAGCCTGAGAAACTTGAGGGGTGAGCTGTGGGTCTGGGACAGAGTCCTCCCAGGAGCATGGCCTGGGAACTGTGTTCCCCAATGTCAGACCCACATCTTTGGGAAAGGTATTGGAGACGAAGGGAATCTGCTCTGGGCTTGGAAAGACCAGGCCAGGTGACCCAGTGGAAGATTGGCCATGTGTGGCTGGGAAGGCCAAGGGCACCTTGTTACAGTGAGAAAGTCATCTGGGGATGGACGAGTGGTGCATCCAGGGCCTGACCCTCCTCTAAGGTCCAGTAAAGGGGCAGGGGATTAACGTCTGCAGACCAGGGTCTCATGCTGGCTCTGCTCAGGCTGCATAACGACCTTGAATCAATCACAGAAACCTTTGCCCTTTGGTTTCCCTTCCACTTGGCCCATGGCCCAGCTCCACTCCACCCAGGAGCCCTAAAGTCTGATATGTGTGGGGGGGGGGGTAGGAGACACACCAGGGCTCAGTGCCAGGAATCCTGTCTCTGGCTCACAGCCACACCCACTCCAGGTATTGGACCCTCCCCGCCCCCCCAGGCCCAGTGGACTTAAGGACTCCTTCCTCAGGACCCACTGTTGACCCCAACACTACAGCAGTATAGTTCAAGAGTCTGGTGAGGATTCATCCTCTACTAGCTTCACTGCTCATCCCTGGCAGAAATTCAACTCAGAAGCTGAGGCACAGGAGATAAGACTTTTGGGTCACTGGTAGAGCAGGAGTCTCAGATCCTGCAGCCTTGAGTACAGGGCTGAGGCCTGGACAGCCCTAGTGCACTGCCAGGGCCCCACTAACATGTTCCTGACAGAGGGAGTGAGCCTTGCCAACCCTGTGGTGCAATTACTCCTGTGAAGACTGGCCCAGATGCCCCTCTACTGCACTTAGGAGGGACAGGGAGGCCCCCTCTGAGCTCCACAGAATGGCGGTTATCACTGTCAGTCTCCTGGCCCTGTGCTCCAGCTCAACCTCAGTGGAGCATCTGGCCTGTGGACATGCTCACTATGACCCCCAGGTCCCTCCGCCATGCACCAAGGAGGGATCCTGGGCCAGCTCTGGAGGTAGAGTCCATGGTACGTTGTAAAGATGCGAGCCAGAGGTGAGATCCCCTTCACAGCAGGCAGTACTGAGCAGAGTGCAGGTCCCTGCCCAAGGACCCTCTGACCTGAAAGATCAGGTTGTTGCTAACAACCCCAGGTAAACAACCCCCGCCTCATGGAAGCACACACTAGATATGAGCCCCCTCCTTCCCAGGTATCTCACCACATACCTGCCACAACTGCTCACAGCAGTCAAAACTCTGAACTTTCTCTCCCAGACCTAGCAAGTCTTTCCCTCTCCACCCTTCCCTCCCAACCCTCTCAGCCTTCTTGGCAATAACAGGCCAGGGCTCCTGCAGTCCTGTCCACAGCTCCTTTTGGGGTAGGGGGTGGGAAAAGACTGCTACTGCTTGAGAGCCCACTTCTCAGGGCAGATGCCTGCCTTCCTCACTACTTTCTCTCTTCACAGACTTGTCCTGCAATGTGTCTGCGGCCACCACGCCGAGAGGAAACCCGCTGGAGCACTGTGCTTTGACCCCTGGGCCCAGCACCCTAGCCCTCACGTTCCTGCCCAGCAAGCCAGGTGCCCGGCCCCCACCTGAGGGAGCCAGTTGGGATGCAGGGCCAGGCAGCAACTCCTTGGCTTGGGTGGTCACTGCAGAGGGTGGCCCCAGCCCAGGGTCCCCTAAGATTCAGCCCACAGAGGGACCTCTCCCAACCACTCTGGAGCCCCGGATTGTGATGGGTGAGGAGACATGCCAGGCACCGACACCAACCAAGGCGGCCCTGCCAGACCTCAGGGACCTGGAGGGTGGGCCCACTAGCCTGAACCCACCCCCCGAGTTGCGTTCTCAGGGTGACTCTCCTGTGCCTTTCCCTGTCCCAGACCCTGACTCCTACTTCACTCCTCCCTCCACCCCCACCAAGACCGCCTCTGCCCTGCTGCCCAGCCACTGGCCCTGCAGGGATGCTTGGGACACACAGGTCGAGCCCGGGGACTCACCACCCACTTCGCCCTCCAGCTATGTCACAGCAGATGGGGACAGCTGGTCCTCATCCCCATCCTGCTCCCCAAGCCTGCTGACCCCGGCTGATGGTCTGGACAACCCGTCTGGCTGGGGCTTCTCTCCACCAGGGTCTGTGGCAGATGAGCAGGAGCTGTCACCTGCGGGCTCCCTGGATCCCCCATCCCCAGAGTCCAGTCTGTCAGCAGACAGCAACTCCTCCTGGAGCCAGGAGGGCCATTTCTTTGACCTGGACTTCCTGGCCAATGACCCAATGATTCCTGCTGCCCTCCTGCCCTTCCAGGGCAGCCTCATCTTCCAGGTGGATACTGTGGAGATAACACCACTGACCCCCAAGGATGACGAAGAGGATGAGGAGGTCTCAGCCCCTAACCCCAAGGGGGACATGGCTGGGGAGGGTGAGGACGACAGCACCTTTGCCTCCTCGCTGCAGTCACTGTCAGACCTCTCCATTACTGAGGGCATGGATGAGGCCTTTGCCTTCCGGGATGATGCATCTGCCACCTCCTCTGACCCTGACTCAGCCTCCTATGCTGGGGTAGAGGATGAGAGACTATACAGTGGAGAGCCCCATGCTCAACCCACCGCCCTGCTCCAGGATAGCAATGACGTGGCCTCAGCCTGGGGCCTGGAGTCTGCTCCTGAGGCAAAGACCAGCTGTACTTCTGCAAGCCAGGAACCCACTGCTGTAGTAACTGGGGTGGGCCCCACTTCAGGCCTAGCATCTGCTGCTGCTACAACACCTTGTACCCTGAAGAAAGACCCAGCTCTTTGCAGGGTGACCCCTCAGGCCTGGGAGAAAGAGATGGACTCCACCCTAGGACCAGTGCCTGTTGCCACAGCCATGCCTCAGTTCCTGCAAGAGGGATACAGTGCTGCCTTAGGCCAGGAGCCTCAAACTGTACAGGCAGAGGTGAACTTCACACACAATCTAAACTCTCTGCAGAACTTGAAGGGAGAAGCTGAGAGGCCTGATCCTATCGTCAGCTCTGATCCCCAGTCAAAAGAAATGGGCCTCACCATTGCCCAGGACCATGTCTCTGGAGCTGTACCCTTTCCCCAGCAGGATACAGACCTCCCTCCAGGTCAGATCCTGCAGAGAGACAGAAGCTGCACACCAGGGACTGAGACTCTGGCCAACAAGGCCCAGTGGGAAGGAGATGGAGCTTGGGGCCATAAGTCAGCACCTGAGGAGAAGGATGCAAGCTGCAGTGGAGATATAGAGTCTCCAGCTTTGGACCAGGCCCAAAAAGATGGCACAGAGCCAGCTATTGACTCTGGGATACCCAGAGTCTCAAGGAGAAATGGGGATCACCCAAAATCTACCATGGAGATCCTGGACCCCTCCAAGTTTTCCTCTGGAAGTCAGGATGTAGCTGAAGTCCTATCAGTGCCAAAGCAGGGAGCTGATCCAGATACTCACATGCCTACAGCTGCTAAGGCCCAGCCACACCTACCCCTAAAGGAAGCCCTGGAGGCTGAGAACCATGAGAGTGAAGACCTTGAGCCACCAGCCCAAAGGGCTAGCAAGGATCCCAGAAGCAGCAGTCCAGGCACCTGTCTTGCTGAGGTCTGCCAGGCATGGCCCCCAAGACCAGAGAACAGAGAGCCCCAAGGGTTCCCCACAGCCAAGACCTCAAAGATCTGTTTGGACTCCTCCCCAGAGTCTCCACCAGGAGCTGTACCCAGGCTAGGTAGGGGCTGCCCCAAAGACACTCCCCCCATATCTCCGCTGCCCTCCCAGCAACAAGTGCCTATACTGGGCCCAGGCAGTGGAGGGCACATCCAAGAGGCACTTGGAATCCTTGGGCTTTCCCCACCAAAGCCCCCAGAAAGTCCCAGCAAGGTCATGCCCAATGAGTTCAAGGATAGGCTCCTGGGTCCTGAACCGTCTGCTCCTGCTACCCTTCCAGAAGCAGTCCTGGCCCCCAGTGGAACCCCTGGCCCCTGCCTTTACCAGGGTCCCCAGGAAGACTCAGTAGAGGGTGAGAAGCCCCCAAGCTCTCCAGGTCGCCTGACAGTCCGGGTAGGAGCCCAGCAGGCCGTGGCTACCTTCTCAGAAACCACGAATTCCCCCAAGGCTGAGCATCGGGTCAGTCTCTCACCCCACTCCCACCTCAGCCTCAAGGTGGCCTCCACAGGGGCCACCCATGCCAAAGACTCAGCCTCTCAGTTCTCGTCTCTCTGCCAAGTGCCTCCTGGCTCTGGGTCCCAGAGCCCAGTCGGCCCTCAAGAGCTCCCAGCCTCAGAGCAGCAGGATGACCAGGACAGCCTGGATGAAGGTGAGGGGTGTACGGGACCCTGCTGGTTCT
Organism: Uropsilus gracilis; assembly: GCA_004024945.1. Lineage (NCBI taxonomy): Eukaryota > Metazoa > Chordata > Mammalia > Eulipotyphla > Talpidae > Uropsilus > Uropsilus gracilis. Next base: position 6,403 of record PVHY01015130.1, read on the forward strand.
GGAGATCAGAGGTGGTGGGGTGCGGGGCTAGGCAGGCACAGACCCCCCCATCATGGTGCCAAGCTGGAGGCAGAGACGATCCCCACACCCTGTCCCCAGATTCGCCACAGGCTGCAGGCTCAGGCCAGAACTCGGACAGCCATGGGGACTCATCAGCTGAGCTGGAGGAGCAGGACCTCTCAGGACCTCAGACGGCACAGCGTCCAGCCCAGGTGCCCGTGGTAGGGGGAGTGTGCACCTTGGGGAGGGCCACACAGCCCACCTACAATGCTGACCCATCTTTTCCCAGGCCCTGGCAGGTGGCAGCAGTGAGGAGACAGTCACCAAAGCCAAGCAGAGTCGCAGTGAGAAGAAGGCCCGGAAGGTGGGAGCAGGGAAACCTAGGGAGTGGGTTACAGAGCAGGGGTGGAGGGGATGTTTTCAGACAACTCACCACCCCACACCCCATGATGAACAAATCCTATCGGTGGTAGCCGTGGGCAAATGCAGTAACCAGAATACCTTCATATTAAATATCTGGAGCCAAGTGTCTGCTGAGATGGTCCTATCAGATCGAGCTCACTGCCCTACCACACATCAGGGGCTGCAGACAGGATCCCTGGAGTTGTTGGGAGAGCCCCCTTCCCCTGGTATTGTGCTGCCTGCCTCCCTCTGGGCCAGAGGCTGAGGTCTGGCACCTGAGCCTGCCCCTTTCCCTCCCGGAACTGGAATCCTGGTGCCAAAGTCCAGGTCTAAGCCCATTATGCCCTCAGGCAATGTCCAAGTTGGGCTTGAGACAGATCCAGGGGGTCACCAGAATCACCATCCAGAAGTCGAAGAACATCCTCTTCGTCATCACCAAGCCTGATGTCTTCAAGAGCCCAGCCTCAGACACCTACGTGGTCTTTGGAGAGGCCAAGGTCCTGACTGGGTAGCGGGGTGAAGAGGGAACGCTGGGCAGGGTGGGCATGCTGGGGACAGAAACTCTGCTAACAGCTGTACCCACAACTGCAGATAGAGGACCTGTCCCAGCAAGTGCACAGAGCTGCTGCTGAGAAGTTCAAGGTGCCCACAGAGCCCTCCACTTTGGTCCCAGAGTCTGCCCCTGAGCCTCAGGTGGGGCCTAAGTGTGAGGAGGAGGAAGAGGAAGAGGAAGATGAGGTAAGGCCCAGGGTCTGACACCTGGCCATGCAGAGTAGGGAGCAGGGATCTGCATTTGTGGGGGCACGGGGGAGAGAAGGCACATAGCTCCAGACACTTCCCTGCTTGTTTCCCTGCAGGTTGACGAGGCCGGGCTGGAGCTGCGTGACATTGAACTGGTGATGGCACAGGCCAGCGTGTCAAGAGCCAAGGCCGTGAGGGCCCTGAGGGACAACCAGAGTGATATAGTCAACGCTATCATGGTGAGCCAGCGGCCCTCTAGACACACTGCTGCTCTGCTGGGCCACCAGCCTGACCCTCATGTCTGCATTTTCTTGCAGGAGCTGACAATGTAGCCACTGACCAGTTCCTGCCTCCACCCTGCCCCCCACTTCTGCTGCTCAATAAATGGGTGTCACTCATCACTTCTCTGCTCCTGCTACAGCTGCTCCCTCAGTGCAGGTTCCGGCTAAACAGATAAGATGTGGCGATGCTTTCTACAGTCACCTAGCAGGCAGGATAGTGTTCTCAGAGGATGGTGGGTACTTCACCCCACCCCTGGTCCATTTCCCATGGCACCCTAACTTGTCCAGATTTCAGGTGGATCTGGTCATCTGCCTGTGGCCAAGGAGTAGGGAGACTGGAGTTTTGGGAAAGAACCTTCAAGAAGCAGAAAAACTTTGGTTTTACGGCAGCATCTGGGGCTGAAGAAGCCACAGGTAGGCAGTGTTTGCTCAGGAGGCTATGCAGTTAATTCCACCAAACACCTAGGCTCCTTATCACATCTAGATGTAGAATGACCTACTCCCCAAGGTCTGTGTTTTCTAAGTCCAGGAACTCCCTTTTCCAAGTTCAATGTGAGGCCTCATCCCAGGACAAGAAGGTGGGGAACACAGAGTGGGGCCATGAGCAGGTGAGAAGGAGTGACCCTGGCCACCTGCACAGAGCCTCTAGTCCCACCTTTGTTCACCTGGTCATGCTCTGGGGCCTGTTGAGGCTCAGGGTGGGCTCCAGAGGACTTGCCCCTAGTACCGTGCTGTCTTTAGTCCTTACAGAACTTCCAGGCAGGTCTGTCTGTGTGAACTTGCACTCACACATGTACATACAAGTCTAAAGACTGCAACTATCAAATGTCTCCTTCAGCGTTCCTGGCCAGGACCATGCCCGGGTATCAGGCTGATCCAGAGCAAAATCTGATACACCCCTTCTCCCTTGAGAAGTCTGTCCACCTCAGAAAGGAGCCCAAGAGACCCAAGAGACAGCTCGCATTCACTGTACTGTGAGTCCAGGGCTCTGCCCCAATCTCAGCCCAGGGGCTTTCTTTGTGCAGTGAGAGGCCTTACATGGTAGAACTTGCCTTCTGAGCGAAAAGGTAGTCCTGGAGCTAGGACTCCCACGCCTGTGCTTCTGCCCCCAGGCACCAGTCCCTATGACATGACAGTCCTGCCCCGGTGTCCAGGCACCTGTCACCTCCATTGCTTTCCTGTGTTCTAATAGCACAGAGGGGGAAGGAGTCAAGACCAGGTTAGATGCCACCATGATACCTGGTTTTGGCCAGGGATCCAGGAAGAGGCTTGGGATGGGTAGAAGGTCTGGTGCCCCTGTAAGCCTCCCTACAAATTAGGACCCTGGGTTCAAGACAATATTGGTGGCCCGTAGGGGGTTGGTAATACAAAATTTGCCCTGGGGATAGCACCTGAGATGACAGGTGAGACCTGGGAATGTAGGTTTTTGCCTTGGAGGACAGGCAATACCCCTTAAGACACCAGCGCACAGCCCAATAGTGACAGCAGTCCCGGCGCTCCTGCCCCATTCTCAGGGCCCCATATCCATGAAGCAAAAGCACAAAGCAGGCCCTTCCCATGGCCTATCACTACCTGTGCCACCAAGTCCATCCTAACTCGCAGCCCCACTCTGGGCATGCTGGCTAGGCGAGGGGGCGGTATAGACCCCTCCCACTGTATTGGCTCTGACTGCTGTATCAGAAACACACTGGCAACCAGACAGTAAATTATTCACATTGCAGTAAACTTTTAAGGTCTCTGAGAGTTTCAATAGGAACATCATGTGCAAAACCAACCGTTGTCTGGGGTCTGGCAGCCAGGACCCCCTTCTGGGAGTGGGGCGTGTGCAGGCAGACAAGGCACAGCCTTCTGCCCCCACACTGGGGCATGTCCCACAGCAGCTGCGCCCCTTCACAGTAGAGGGCCCCCTGTGTCTGGAGCCCTCGCCCTGTTTCAGCCCTGGAACAGGAAGGGCATGCCTCCAGGAGGTCCCGGGGAGTCTCTGGCCATCAGGTCGAGTCCTGGTCCATGCTGCAGCCCAGAGCCTCGATGTCATTACTGATGTCCGAGATCATGCGGTCCCACTCGTCCCCCTCTGAGGGTGCAGACTGGTCGTCGGAGCTGCCCGCCGCCCTGTTCCCATTGGAGGTGGAAGTGGAGGTGGAGCTCATGGCCCGCCGGTACCTGCCAAAGCTATCAGTGATGATGCCACGGCCATCCTTCACCCCAATGGTCTCCAGAAAGTTCTCGAAGTGCTGGCTGTCCTTCTCAGGGATAAAGGGCCGCAGACCTGCAGACACAGAACCCGTGAATTGACATAGCTAGCAGAGCCCAGTGTACCGAGAGGACCCAGCCTGCCTCCTGGACACCATTCACTCAGTTCTGGCAGGTGCCCCTCTACAGAAGCCTGGCCAAGAGTCACACCTCCGCCTCACTCGAGCACTCCCCACAGACCTCCACTATACAGGCAAGAAAGCTGATGTCCACTGACACCAGAGTCCATGCCAAAGCCAACAGTTCCCCCGGGCTGACTCAACAGCCCTCCCACACAGGACCCATGCACACTGAAGGACTGTTGCCTAGAGAGCCCACTGCAGGTCTCTTGCCCTACCCCCCTAGCGGTAAAGTTCCCCAACTCTGGGGTATGCACTGTGAACCCCCTGCGGGGCAGGTTTCCAAACTTAACAGGGGGCCTATAGGGGCAGATTTGCATGGGGTGAGAGAGACCCAACACACCCTTATGTTCCAGCTCCCTCCCATCTCTGGGGGAAACAACCCACTTTCTGAAGAGAGGTGCAGGCCTATCTGAGTACAAGATGGAAAGAACATTCTGAGCTGGGTAGTCAGGGGCCTGAGCCCTAAGCACTGGCTAAGTGATTGACCCTGTTGGGCTGACAAAAGCTCAGAAGGGCACATCAGGTCTGTCCTCTGCTCCTTTAGTTCCCTGTGAGCAGAAAACCCTTGGGTCGGTGGCAGACAAGGGCAGGCACCATTCTTGGATGTTGGAGGCAAAGGCCCTGGACTCACAAGCCTCCAGCGCAGTCATGGTCAACCAGCAGTCTTCTCCTGGTGTCAGCATAGAAGATGAAATGTGCCATCGTCATCATTGGGGATGGGCACATGTCCAAGGCCATGTCTTAGCCATCTGCGCCAGGCCTAGACTACCCTATTAGCCAGTTCCTCTGACTAAGGAGAGGTTGGTCTTTCTGACTAGAAATGGTATCTTTGGGTCCCAGTAAATTCCTCACCAAAATCTTTGAAGAGCCTTCCCTGGCCCTCACTGGCAGCATGTAGCTCCTCACTTCTCTTAAGTTCTGCTCCCCTTGGGGCTCTTTCCTGCTCCCCAGGTCTTCCCGTTTGCTAAGAAGAATCCTCCAATCAAAAACAGTTGGGTCACACTGTGGCAGTGTATCTGGCTAGACCCAAGCCATACTTGGCTGCCCCATCCACTAGGGACTCACCCAGAAGCAGGAACTTCCGGCTATCCCCGTAGAGCTGCCGCAGATTGATGCAAAACTCATGCACAGAGGCCCCATCGCGATACTCATGCAGCAATGCAGCAAACTGCTGGATCTCCTGCGACGAGAGCTTGGTACGCAGCTGTGAGAAAGAAGGCCACACAGGCAGGTGTGATGACCATGGGGACAGCACTGTCTCCTCAACCAAGCCTGCCTGATGCTGGAGAACAGCTCCCCCATTCTGGTGGCAGGAGGGCCCATTGGGTTGACAGTTCCCCTAATCTGTCCTAGAGGAGAGCATGTCCTACACAGCCCCCAGCTCGCTGTCTTCTATTACACTGATGCCATGTAGGGGGCATCAGAAGGACAGAGGACTGGAAGACTGAGTTTTCAGTGGCACAACCAGGTGAAGCTAAGGAGGTGAACAATGAGATGGTCTATTCCAGTCCTTCCAGAAGTGACCAGGTTCTTCTGCCACCATCTCCTCTGTTACCACTTGCCACCAAAGACCCAGCACAGGCCTGTAGTCCAGCTCCAACAGCCAAAACAACCCTCACAGTAGGCTTCACCCAACTCACACTCTGTCCCAATGGAGCAAGGTGATGCCTGGTAACTAGAACCAAGGCGTGAGGCATCCTGCTTAACCCCCAGCTCCCCCTGAAGTGAAGTAATCATCTCCTTTCCCCACCTCCTCCTTCTCCTTCCCCTTCCTCTGCCACCTCCTCATCCACCTTCAGGAGCTCCTACAGCCAAGGTGCCAACAGCCCGATGGCTCTCGGGCAGCAGGCATGAGTGTACCGTCTGCATGTAGTCCTGCAGCAGCTCGGCAGCCGTGGTACTCAGCTCACTCTCACTGACTGTCTTGGCATGGGGTGACGTCTGCATGCAGAAGGACAAGGGCGAGACACCGCCTGTGTGCGCACATTCAGGGAAGGAGCTGCAAGAACATGAGTGTGTGGGAGGTGGCTCCCCAGGGCCCCTGCCCTGATGATGCCTGCATCCCAGACCCAAAAGGCCCCACTTAATCTAGAGGCACACCCAGCAGTGGGAGTAAAGGCAGGTTACAGGAAAGGGTTGTCAGTGTGCCTGAGCACAAGACTGACTCTGAGAAGAGGGGAGGCCTGGTAGTGGAGGGGATGGAATCAGGACAGGGAGACACAATGCCACAGAAAACGTCTAAAAGTGACTGAGAGCCCAAAAGGGTCTCTGGCAGGGAGCCTTCAGGGAGCCCATTTAACTGACATCACTGGAAGCCTAGGAGTGCTCTATCGAGCACCAGTGGGCCACTCATTGAGGGGGCAGAACAGGCCTGACCAGAGGGCCCACAAGGAGGGGGCTGGCAGGGGTACTCACAAAGTGCTGGCTTCCGTCTCATAGGGCTCCTTCATGTCTACTTTGGTGGAAGAGTCATCTGGGGGAAAGTGCATAAAATAGGGAGGAAGCATGGAAGCCTGTGACCAACTTGGCAAGGGCTCCCCAAAGCCCAAGGCTATAAAACTGCCATTGCAGGTATTATCCCAAGTTCTATTTCATGGACTCTTTGTCACTTTGTCTTATAGGGTTTGGGCAAGTAACATACTGTCCCACTTCAGACGAGGAGCCGGATCAAAGAGGTTGTGCAACTCACCCTTTGTCACACAACTAGTGAGCACAACAGCCACATTTGGAGACCAGCAACGTGGCCACCCAGCCCAGACCTAGCCAAGCGCCAGGTGTGACCAAGTCTCAGACCTGCGAAGGATCTCGTTGCATAAGCAACTATTCAGTACTAGATAAATAGTGTAAGGTCCCTATGACACAGACCACAAGGGACATTTAAGATATCATATGCAGTGAGGAAGAACTTCAGTAGAAAGACAAGTGACAAAGTGTAGGTGTGTGGGAGAGGGAGGTGGCAGTGCAGGTAAGAAAGTATGGTAGGAAGGATATCCCCACCAAATCCCCAGAACCTATGACTCTATCAGGAGTACCACAGCCACTCCACAACTGACCTTAAAATAGGGAAGACTATCCTGGGATATCTGGGCAAGATCCTCTGATCACAGGTCTTTTCGAGTGAAAGGTAGGCAGAGGGACAAAGAAAGCTAAGGCAGGTCAGAGAGATGCTCTGCAGCCAGTCATGAGGAGTGAGGGAGGGCATCAAAAAGTTGGAAAAGACAGACAATGGCTTCTACCCTGGAGACTCCAGAAGGATTCAGCCCTACTAGCTGCGTTGTCAGTGAAGAACTCTGAGAGATTAAATTAGTGTGGCTTAAGCTGCAAAGTTCTGGTTATCTGTTACAGCAGAAAAGACCACATAGAGTAAAAAAAGGCCCTAAAGTAGAATCCATGAGCGTGTGGGTGCACATGTGAATGCTGGTATATCTCGACAAGTATGCATGCTTGTGTGAATATGTGGTATGTGTGCATGTGAATACACAATGCAACACACACATGCATCTTTACATGAATGCATGTGAGCACTGCTTATATTGTGATCTGTTTGCACGTGTGTGCAGGCATATGCAAATGGTGTGCGTGAAAACACTGAGTTGCCTATCTATACGTGGAAATATATAAGATGTGTATGCATGAATGTGTGAGCATGTGATGCATACGCACATGTGCAGACCTAAGGGACACAAAGAACATCCACGCAGAAGAGGCTGGCAGGGAAAAGTCCCTGAAGAAGTTCGTGATCAGAACTGTTTACTGTGAGAAAACTCACTCAACTGTGAACGTAAGACTTGTCTACTCTTTAGTACAAGTTTTCACTTAAAAAAAGACCTTACTACAGATGAATGTTTAAATCCAGCTGTATAAACCACCTGCTACTCACTGGAGAAGTTGCAGGAGTGGGACCTCAACCTCCATGCCATGAGGACACAGTGCTGCCTCACCAGGTCCAGTTCTCACCAACTCTCTAGTTCTCTACTCGCCACAAGAGCAGCAAAAGAGAAGTGGCGGCAGGAGAAGCGGTCCTTAAACAGGCCCTTGCTCAGAGTCCCCAGCTCAGTAAACACAGAGGAGGGTCATCCTCAGCTTCACCTCCTCCACGGTATGTAAACACTAGGGTGGGCAGAGGGACTGGAACTTAACCCAGGGAAAGACCACATTGGCAGCCACAGCTGTACTGTCCCAGTAGCTTTCTGCACCTCTGATTTAGGCAGTCATGAATCCTTACTAAACTCTTTTTGGCAAAATATGTTCTTGGGTGTTAAGAAGATTCAGTGAAGTGGGCTGGTCGTGTGTGTACCAGCAGCTTCGTGAGAAGGCCGTGAGGCACCTGCTTGGGAGGCAGTGAACTGGAGTCTGTATGTGCTGGCTGGCCTGGTGTCTTCACTTTTCCACACATACCACCCCTCCTTCTTCATTTTGGAAGGGCTCTCCATAGAGAACAGCTGAGGTCTGGGTGTTCTAGAAGGGAGACTCCCCACTTTTACTTTGACTCCCTCCCCAAGTCCCATAACATGCCCCAGGGTATTATGCTGGATCTATGTTCTGAGTAAGGTGAAGTGACTTAGTCATATGGTAAATATTCACAGCTCCCAAAGCTATGCAGGCCTTTGCACTCAAAAGCACACACTAGGGAGAAGTGTGTCAGCCTTGACTATAGCTGTGGAATAATACAAACAAGGAGGCCCAGAAAAAAAGGGCAAGAGCATCAATGCACACCAGTGCCACCAGGCTTCTGGGCCCCTACTGCCCGCCCTTTCACCCAACATACCACTGTGAAGGGATAGGTGGTGCGTGGGTGTTGAGGCCCCATCAAATATGGCTCGGTCCAGAAAGTCGATGGTGGACTCCGTGTATACAATCTGGAAGACTTGCCCAAGCAGGGAGCACAGCTCTTCCGCAGCAACCTGCCAAGAGGGACAAAGCTGTGCCTTTCTGGGCAACATTTAGGGCATCTAATGCATCAGGTGCTGAAGGAACACCAGGACCAAGCAGCCTTTACTTTCCACCATTAGAGGGGGGCCAGGAGAAGACCAGCCCACTGCCAAGATGTTCTCCAGATGCAAGGGTCCAAGTATGGCTGTCCTCTCCCCACAGCGCTAGACCACCAACACCCTCACAGAGTCCTGCCCCAGCTGTGGGAAGGAGAGGAAGAAATAGCATCCATGGGAGCTTGCCTCGACAGCATTCTCAACTGCTGCAAACAATTTTACATGTGTGCTGTCAAAGCAGGGTCCTTCTAGGGAAGTTATGCCCCAAAGGCCACAGGATAGTATGTGCAGGGGCTCCAGCAAGGACAGGACAAGGAAGTAGCCACACTGGAAGAACAATACTACAGATGTAGAAATTAAACAGGAATATCCAGGTACTCCCCTCAGATTGGTAGCCCCTGGGTAGTTGAGGAGAGAAGGGTTCCTCAGCATGGAGGAAGGCCACGAGAGGCTCAGCAAGAAAAGAAAGAATAAGCATAGCTAGGGAGGGTCTATTCTCTGGGTTCTATGAGTTGTGGGTAGGGCTGGGCCCAGTGTGGGAAGAACCTCAGTTAGAACTGGTAGCGTCTCACAGGTTGTGGGCGAAGTCCCAGGTTCTAATCACCATCTCTCACCTTGCTCTCTGTGGCCAGGATCACCAGGCAGCATGCCTCCACAGGCCCCACTCCACTCTCTGACAGCGAGCCTGTGGTGAGGCCTCTGGAACTTTCTGCACACAGACTCTGGCTGGGGGAGATGCCGGGGTCCTGAGCTAAGAGGTTAATACCACAGTTGGTTAGAGCAGATGTGGGAACTTAACAGCAGCTTACAGACAGCTCTTACCTGGCTCAGGTGGTGTCTCCTGACACCACCATCCCACACATAAACACTTTCTAAACAAGAAATAAGAACAGGTGAGCAGCTCCCATCTTCATACTCCTGCCACTTCCTGCTACAAACTATGACTCTATATCACCTTTTAGCATCCTTAACAAAGCTAGGACAAATATCTTAGGCTGAAAAAAAAAATTACTGATATTTAGTGGCTTTTGATTTATATAAATCCACAAGCTCCCAGTGTACATATGATGGGCTAGCAATACAATCCTAACTAGAGGTGGGGAAACTGAGCCATGAAAAGACAAGGATCAGGTCCTGGGATATGTAACTGACTGTCCTTGTTCTTAACATTCTACCTATGACTAACAATAATAAGACCTGGTGGCAATTATAGGTCTGCCTGAAGCAGGGAGGGTATCCCCAAGCTAGGGAAGTTCCTGAAGGAGCAGGGCCACACAGCAAGGCGGAGTCCCTCCAAGTCCAGTCTGATCCTGAGATGGCACTGCCCCATGGTGGCCCTGGCAGTAAGCAGGGGCAAACAAGTCCATACCACATTGTGCTAAGTATAGGCTGCACATACATGCATGCATGGCTCTCAAAGTCCTGGGGCTTGGTTTCATTTGTTTCTGAAAATTCTTTCCTATGGAGTTCATTTCCCTGCTTTTTAAGTCTACTACCCATTTTCTTTAGAAATTTGCTGTAATGATTAATGCTAAGAAATGTCCTGCAGCAAAATAACCAAGTGGTCCCATTCACCTTCACCTATCAGCTTAAAATGCCTGCTGCACCCAGTAAGAAGCCACTCTCCCCATTCCTGTTCATCCAGAAGTATGCCCCACATGTGAGACTATCAGGAAGTCAGGCCCTGAAGTCCATCTGTCCCACTGCCTGCCAACTCAGGCACCTTTGCAAGCTGATTACCTATTGCTGCCAGCTACTCAGCTACCATGGGGAAAACACTTAACTCCAGAGATGACATTAGGCAACTCATGTCAAATGATTTGTACTAGCTTGAGTCACATTAAACTGCCATTTTTGTAGCTTAAAATAGTTTAATATTGGAAGTTTCATGTTGTTCAACCTAAAACTGTTTATCTATAAACAGAAGATGTTCCGAGTGTGATGAAGGGAAATGGGGAAAAAGCGAGCACAAAGGAGATGTGGCTCCGAAGTACTCCGTATCAGAGCAGAGAGTTGTATGAATGTGTAAGCGTGTGGGGTATGTATGTGAGCATGAGTATAAGTCAGCATTGTGTGAGTGCATGTTAGTAGGGTAAAAGTGAGGATTGTGTGTGAGAATGTGTATATCTGGTATGACTATGAATTGTGTATGCACATGTGTATGAGTGTTAGTGCTGAGAATGCAAATGAGTATGGGTGGTGTGTGCAATATATAAGTGAATGTGTGAATGAGTGTGTATGAGTGAATGTGTTATGCATGTGGGGGTGTCTTCAGGATGTGAATGTGTGTGCTGTGTGAGGCACATATGCATAGGTGCTTGTGAGTACATGTGTTCATAAACGTGTAGCCAGACATGGTGGCACGTGCCTGTAATCTAAGCACTGGGAGGCAAGAGGCCAGGGATTGCTTGAGTTCGCAGGTTCAAGACTACCCTGGGCAATATAGCGAGACGTGGTCTCAAAAAAGCAGCCAGGTACGGTGGCGGGCACCTGTAATCCCAGCTACCTGGGAGGCTGAGGCTGAAGATCACTTGAGTCTGCAGGATCGGGACTACCCCGGGCAACATAGCGAGAACCTAGTCTCAAAAGTAAATAAATGAGAGAAAGACAGAGAGTGTGAGTGTGTATGCCCCACCCCCACCCCCAAGCTATAGCTCCACCGAGCAGGGGGTCGCAGCTCAGGCACCATCATAAACCATCCCAGAGGTACCTGTGTGATTGGCAACTAACATATCTAGAGCTTGCCCAGCTCCCAGGAGTCAATGATGACAATGCTCACTGGGACCCTGCTCTGCAGGAAAGTCCTTGAGTTCCCCATGAACTGTAAACCTCAGACAAAAAAAGTTACCATCCACACTCCCTGAAGCACAGAATGTATTCCAGGCAGCCCATCTGGCCACCTCCCACCCTGCCACTGGCCCTCTGGAGATCAACCAGCCCCCTGCAGAGCGTGAAGGTGCCCAGAACAGGCTGGTGCTGCAGTGCATCCCCACATGCCACTACAAAGGAGACAGTATGAGTAAAACTCTCCTCAATTCTCAGTGATTTTAACCCTAGGCAGGCAGCTAGTCTGTGAGAACCCATTTAGGTTGGCACTGCACTGTTAACATCGGGTGAGGGCAGTGGGTTGGGTGAAGATAGTTAACGGCTGGTTCAAGGTTATTTCTGATTCTCCTATAGTAAACATTGTCTCCTAGACTGAGAGCACCCTGGAAGTATGGTCTTATCTTTGCACCCCCCCCACCACTACTTTGGGAAGACAAGGTGGCCAAAGGTGCAGCTTATACCCTGACCCCACCCACAGACTTTGGAGCTGCATCACACCTGGATGCAGCTTCCCAGAGAACAGTACTAGGCTAGGCAGAAGGACTGAACCACAAGGTCTCAACAAGAGCAGTGAGGCTCAGCACCTGCTCCTCATTACCTTCTGGGTCATGGACCTACCCTGGCCAACGCTTGGCTTCAGTGACAGGAGAGCCCATTCTTGGGTAAGACAGGCAGCAACAGTTGCCCCAAAACTGCAAAAACTGCCTCCAGATTGTCATTAAATCCATGGACACACACCTCAGAAAAGAGACATGAGCTGTTTCTGTCCAAAGATACTCTAAGTCCACTCCCACGTTCATACCTGTCTTGAGGACCACCAGGTGTGAGGCATCATCCCGCACATAGGACACGGCAGCAATGTCATGAATGGGGACCCTGAGGATGGTGTCCTCCCCATCCCTCCAGGCCAGTTTGACATTGTAGGCAGACAAGCTGATGACAGCATCGTGCTCTTGGGTTAAGTGGCCGGGGAGCTGGTGAGCTCTCTGGAAAGAACCACAGAACATCAGAAACACATAATCCCAGCTTGTGTTTCCCTGGGACAATGCACCCACATGTCAGATGATAAGCCTACATGACCAGTGGTGACTGAGAAAGCAATTGCTGGTCCATTCAATGTAGTCACACTTACTGCAAAGGCACAGCTATGTTTAGACTTTTCGGTTCACAATTAAGGCACAGGGTTGGAGTATCTTTAACATGTGAATTTTGAAGACAGCCCAAAACCACAAGGAGAATGTTCATGTTCAGACTGAGAAACAGTCTACAGCCAAGAACCAAATGTACCCATCACATGATAGAACTGGGTAATCCCTCACAGTCATGAAGGCTGGAGACAGCAAGCTGATGTCGGATAATGAGGGTTAAAGGACAGGGTTGAGAGGTGGAGGGGGCAGAGAGTTAGGAGGTGGTGCAGGTCAAGGGTTGAAGGACAAGGTTAGGATGATGGGGTTACCTTTGCATTGTCTATGAAGTGTAGGATTTCCGTCCTACTGGAGGGATTCAGGTATCCTGGTATGGACGTTAACTGACCTAAGTACTGAAAGAAAGTATAGAAACAAAGTGCCATGAGAAATGGAAGACCAGTCAGCACCATCATGGACCCACAGGAGCACAGCTGGAGCCTGGAGCCTTCCCACTGGCCTCAACTTTAACCAGAAGCCTACTCTAGGAAGTGAACTCCAAACTCCTGATGACACTCTGTTGGTCAGGAGAGCCCTCCCACATTTCCTTCTATGCTGTGACTGATCTCATCATCAATTGTCCTGCAAAGGAAACCTTGAAACTAGCTTTCATGGGATCTGGACTCTAAAAGAACAGGTAAGGATGGAGCCTGGGAGGCTGCAAATATACTCACAGCTGTCAGTTATGTTTGACTGGATCTCTACCAACAGTTTGAAATGTGGTTTTCTTTTACAATTTCCTAACTTCCCCAGAACAGATCTTATGTGCTCAACATTTCTGTTTTTCCACTAGCTTGAATATTTAAGGTCTTTGTCTGGAGCAACCAGGCGCAGCGTGGGGATGCAAGTTCATGGTGGATTCGGGGAGACAGAAAAGAACCTTGGAGGCCTCGGTAGATTGACAGGTTTTTAATGCTGAAGTAGGGGACCAGGCAAGGAGACTGGTAGGAAAGTAGCAACCAAACTTCCCAGCCCCAGCAATCTCTGTGCTCTCTCTCTCTCTGGTCTGTAGAAACTAAAAGCCAGCTCCTTCAGAGAAGGTCATCATAGGGCAGACTGTTGTCCACCCCCCACCCCCCAAGCTGGAGAGTGAACAGGAACCAGGGAACCATGAAAGGCAATTCTGTAGAAGCAGCAGAAAAAGAACTGATTAGCTTGAGAGGAAAACAGAACGGCAATGCAGAACCCACACTCAATTATTCATGTGGAGTCCCACGGAGATCTCAGGTGAGGACCAGAGAAAACTCCCTCCTGTTTCTGGCAGAAGGAATCATTTTAAATTATGCTTAACAAAGGCTTTTCCTTAAGGAAAACTATTATACCAGCACCTGACCTACCCAGGGAAAGGAATGCCTGACTACTTTCCACCCCACTAGACTTCCCATCTCTCCAAGAGATGCCCTAGGCTATGACTGACATATGGGCCCTTCTATTTTTAAAAGATGGGAAGAGAGAAAATAAAAGGGCCCATATCACAGCTACAGTCACAGCTGAGGGCACAGGCTCACTCGGGAACTGAGATTGTCAATTACAGGCCTCAAGTGCCTCCCCCACACCCAAAACCCCACCAATGGGTTTCTGAGTGACAGGAGATGACACATCTCAGACTCTATCTAGCCCTAATACCACAGCTGCAGCAACTGGTGAACACTGACTAAGCCCTGGCCAAATAAACATTCTCACACTGAAAGCCTATTTACCACAATTCCTTATGCCTGATATATCACGTTCAGCTGTCAACAAAAATTACAAAGCATGCTAAGTAATAGAAAGTACTGTTTGAACAAACAGGTTAAGCATCAGAACCAGATTCAGATGTATCAGGATGGTGAACTTATGACACCTGGAATTTAAAACAACTGTGATTAATATGCTAAGAGCTCCACTGGCAAAAGTAGACATCATATGAAGAAAAATAGGCAATGTAAACAGAGATGGCAATTCTAAAAAACAATCAATGGGTTGATATTTTGTCACAAATACAGATCCATAAAGTCTTCAGAGTAGTACCTAGAAACAGGGGTCAACAAACCTTTGCTGGGGAAAAAAACCAGTAAATATTTCAGACTGAGAATACATGGACTCTACCACAATCATTCAACTCTGCAATGTAGTGCAAAACAGCCACAGATAATGTATAAACAAATATGCATTGCTGTGTTTCAATAAAACTTTTCATAAACACACACACACACACATACACACACACACACAAGAATCAATAAGAAATGCTACAGATCTTGCCGGGCATGTTAGCTTGTGCCTGTAAGCTTCAGCCTATGAAGTGGCAGTGGCTAGGGATCATGGTTCGAGTCCCACCTGCGGCCCGTAGTGAGACCTAGTTCCAAAAAATAGCTGGGTGTGGTAGCGCACGCCTGTAATCCCAGCTACCTGGGAAGCTGAGGCTGGGGACTGCTTGAGTCTGTGGTAGCCCGGGCAACGAGAGCCTGCGGTTCCACAGGCAAAAATAGCGAGACCTAGTCTCAAAAAAACAAAACAGAAAAAAAAGAAATGAAGAAAGCCTCTGAGGAGTTTCTCAGCAGACTGAACAAGGCCAAGGTAAGAGTCAGTGAGCTTGGGAAAATGTCAACAGAAACTTCCAAAACTGAAAAGCTAAGTGATAAAAAGAGAAAAGGAAAAAAGAACAGAAAACTACAAAACTAAAGAACAATTTCAAAAGGTGTTAACATATAGTGGGACCACCAGGGAGAAGAGTGAAAAGAAAAACAAAAAATATTTGAAGCAACAATGACTAATAATTTTCCCCAGTGAATGTCAGGCTAGATAACACAGAGGAATCTCAGAAAACACTAAGGGAAGAAAAAAATCATATTTTGGCATATAAATAAAAATCAAAAACAAAAAAAAAATCTTGAAATACACTATAGAAAAAAAATTACCTTTACCTAAAGAAATAAGTGTGACACTGAACTTCTCAGAAACCACTCAAGCAGGAGTGAAATAAAGCATTGAAAGAAAAAAAGTCAAACTACAAAAGCTTTCAAAAGCAAAAAACAGATTTTCCCAGTGAAAATATCCTTCAAAAGCAAAAAAAAAAAAAAAAAAAAAAATTTCTCAAACAAAAATTGAGTGACTACATGGTTACTTCGCAAAAAATTTTAAAGGATTTATTGAAAAGTCGGCACGGTGGCTCATGCCTGTAAGCTTCTGCCTATGAAGCGGCTGGGGTTAGGGATCGTGGTTCAAGTCCTGCCTGAGGCACATAGTGAGACCTAATTCCAAAAAAATATAGCTGGGCGTGGTGGCATGCGCCTCTAGTCCCAGATACCTGGGAAGCTGAGACTGGGAATTGCTTGACTGGTGTACCCCAGGCAACATGAGACTGCAGTTCCACGGGCAAAAATAGCGAGACCTAGTCTTCTCAAAAAAAACAAAAAAAAGAATTTATTGAGAGAGAAGGAAAGTAGCTGGATCAATAATTAACATCAGCAGAAATAAAGGTAAAATTATCTTATTATCTTTTATTCTTATTTCAACAGTTTGTTCAAAACAAAAATAGCAACATAGTTGAGGGGATAAGTGAAAAGAAAGACAGGTGTTATGAGGAATAGAGGGAGAAATTCAGATAGCTGACTTTGAACAACGTGAGGGTTTGAGTCACTGATTCTCTAAGATTTTCTTTTAATTGCCGTTAAACTAGTCACACAGATTAGCATCTTAAGTCATTTTAAACAGACACTCTGCAATACTTGAGCTCACAACAGTAAAAGCAGATGGTTATGAAATTACTACACTAGTACAGGATGAACCAGTTACTTTTATGCAGTTATGATTTAATGCTGTATCTTTACATTTGTTTACATTTACAACTGACTGCAAGTCTACTTCACACCGCCTTTTCTTACTCTCTGCAAACTGACAACTCTCCCCTTATTTTACAAAGAGGACACTCATAGCAAAGGTGCCCATGATGTCAACTTTCTCATATTAAGAAATGCTATGTAAAGCCAGGCGTGGTGGCATGAACCTGTAATTCCAGCTACTCGGTAGTCTGAGGCTAAGAATCACTTGAGTCTGGGGGTTCAAGACTGCTCCGGCAACATAGTGAGGCTAGTCCCCCCCCAAAAAAAGAATGCTATGGTACTGCTGAATTTTCTCCAAGATTTTCACCTTCCCTCCCCAAATTCTGCTTCCTTGGGTTGATCTGATAACAAAATTTACTACAATAAAGAACATGTACAGAATTTTTAAATTTTTCATTTCCCCCCTTAGGCACACATATGCTCTTCCCCAACCCCCAAGTAGATCATTCTGAATGCACAATTACTATGTTAATAAAATATCCAAGTGGAGAAGAGAAAGTTTCAGATTTCCCCTCATAAGGAAAGGAATAGAACAGAAGTATATATTGGTTTGCCCATTCTCTACAGGGCTGGGACTCACCTCAGACAATCAGAGGAGTTTAAAGAGTTTATATACCATTAAACTATGAACAGTTTAAGAATATATAGGCTGCACATTTAACTATTTGCTCATACTTAACTAGTTACTTATTGACATACCAAAATGTTTCCACAGATCTGCTACCTGAGTCAAATGCAAATGTTTGGTTACACCTATCAGTATTAAATGTCATCAATTCTTACTTCCTGATTTCCAAACTTATCACAAAGCTACATTACCTATAACAGTATAAAGACAGACCAGTGAGATAGAATAAGCCCAGAAATGAATCCTCACATCCTATAGTCAAGCTGACTTTTTTTTACAAGGGTGCCTATATTAGCCAGTGGAGACAGCACAGACTTTTCAACAAATGGTATTGGGAAAACTGAATAGCCAAATGCAAAAGAATGAAGCTGGACCCTTAACAGCATATACAAAATTAATTCAAGATTAAACATCTAACTATAAAGTCCTAAAACTGAAACATTTTTAGAAGAAATACAGAGGAAACATTTCATAACATTGCCAATGATCTTGGCTAAGATACCCAAAGCACTGAAAATAAAAGAAACAGATTAAACTGGACTTTATCAAAATTAAAATCTTTTGTACAAGAAAGGCTATAATAGAGTGCAAACACAACTCACAGAATGAAGAGCCCCTTTGCAACCATGTACCTGTTAAGGAATTAAAATCGACAACTATAAAGAATTCAGTAACAACAAAAATCTGACTGAAAAATGAACTACTATAGCTGTTTCTCAAAAAGGATTTAACATTTCTTCAAAGAAGATACACAGATGGCCAATGAGCACATTAAAAGATTCTCAATTTCACTACTAATTAGGGAAATGCAAATCAAAATCACAGTGAGATACTACTTCCCACCCATTTTGAATGGCTACTATCAAAATAGAAACCAGTATGTTGGCAAGGATACAGAAAAACTGGATCCCTTGTGCACTGCCAGTGGAAATGCAAATGGTGCAGTAATATGGAAAAGAGAATTACCATACAATCCAACAACTCCACTTCTGGACATAGATGTAAAAAAGAATTAAAAGCAGGTAATAAAAGTCTTAGAAGAAAACATAGGACAAACTCTTCCTAATGCTGAAATTATTGGTGATTTCTTGGTTATGACACCAAAGACACAAGCAACAGAAGAAAAATTAGAAAAATTGGAGATCAAAACTTTTTTAAATTTTATAACTCAAGAGATACTATCCACAGAGTAAAAAGACAATCCCAGAATGGGAAAAATATTTGCAAAATATCTGACAAGGGATTATTATCTGGAACACAGAGAACTTCTAAAGCTCAACAACAAAATCCTGACTAAAAATGGGTAAAGTACTTGTACAGAGTTTCTTCAAATAAA
>PVHY01015130.1:25087-36804 GCA_004024945.1 Uropsilus gracilis
AAAAAAAAAAAAAAAAAAAAAACAGAAAACAAATACTAAGGAGGATGTGGGAAAATTGAAATCCTTACACATTATTAGTGGAAATGTAAAATGGTACAGTCATTGGGAAAACAAAATAAGATATTCCTCACAAAATTAAAATACCATTTGACCCAATAACCCCACTTCTGGATACAAGAAGAACTGAAAACATCTCAAAAACCTCTTATACACTTATGCTAATAACAGCATGGCTCACAATAGCCCCAAACTAGAAACCACCAAAGCATTCATCAACTGAAGAATGGATAAGACGTGATGTACTAATACAGTAGAAAAATACTCAGCCTTAAAAAAAAAAGGAAATTCTGCAATAAGGTACCAACAAGGATGAATCTTGAGAATATTATGCCAAGGGAAATAAGTTCATAACAAAAGGAAAATATTTCAAGATCCCATTTAGATGAGGTATTTAGAGCAGTCACAATCATAAGAAACAGAAAGTAGATTGGTGGTTGCTAGGGACTGGGGGAAGAAAGAATAGAAAGTTTCATATATGATTTCAGATTTATAATATAAAAAGTTATAGGGATGACTGGTGGTAATGGCTATACAATGTCCTGTACTTAATGTCACTGCACCGTACAAATAAAAATGGTTAATGTGGTGAATTTTTTTTTTACACCAAACATAGTAAATTTTGTAATGTGTATTTTCACATAGCAAAAAAACTGAAAGCAGAAACTTGAGCAGATATTTGTATATTCACAACAGTAAAAAGGTGGAAACAACCAAAATTACCCATTATTGAATGAACAGATAAATCAACGTGGTATGTGTACATAATTGCGCAGCATTCAGTTTTAGAAAAATTCTAGCACATGCTGCATGGATGGAAGTTTATACCATGTGAATGGAGCAATTCCATCACAAACAATGTGAAACTCCACTACATGAGTACCTAGAGAAGTTAGTCATAGGGACAGGAAACAGAATGATGATTACCAGGAGAAAGGGGGAGGGAATGGGGAGATGTTTCCTGACTAGAGTTTCAGTTTTGCAAGATTAAAGAGTTCTGGAGATGAGTGATGGTGATGGTTGTACAATTATGAGAACATAAGTAATGCCACTGAAACATACACTTAAAAATTGGTAATGTGATAAATTTTTGTTTATGCACATTTTACAATAAAAATGTTAATAGCTTTATTCAATATTTCACTTGCTAAAATCTCTTAAATCATAATCAGTATCATATTGTATATTAGCTATCACTCTCTAGCTCTGTATCTTCTACAGAGATTATTTTGTGCTTTCATTCAAAGTGTAATAAAAGATGCTAAGAAGGGATCACATGCTAGGGATCACTTGAGTCTGCAGGTTCAGGACTACCCCAGGCAACATAGTGAGACCTAGTCTCTAAACAAACAAACAAAAAAAGTCATGGTAAGAAGAAAATGCTGGGAAGCTAGCATATGTCATCAGAAACAATGGTTAGATAGCATGACCAGATTAGCAAGATCAGCAAAAATACTTGTAAAAATTAACAGAAAGTCAGAATAGAGAGCAGAGAAAGCAAGAATAGAGAGGATGAAGCTGGGCACGGTGGCTCGTGCCTGTAAGCTTCAGCCTATGAAGCGGCAGGGGCTAGGGATCGCTGTTCAAGTCCCGCTCGGAGCAACACAGCGAGACCTAGTCCCAAAAAACAGGTGGGCATGGTGGCGCATGCCTGTAATCCCAGCTACCTGGGAAGCTGAGGCTGGAGATTGCTTGAGTCCGTGGTACCCCGGGCAATGTGAGCTTGCGGTTCCACAGGCAAAAATAGCGAGACCTAGTCTCAAAAAAAAAAAAAAAAGAATAGAGAGGATATATGCTTTAATTAATCAGAACAGTGGAACTCCCCAAACAACAGCCCCTGGTCACTCAACCCCAGCTTATGCTAGAGGATGATGCCTCTCTGTATACACATTCCTCCCCTCTCCACCTCCCCACCACCAACCCCAAGTGCATACAAATAGCCCACCCACTTTTAACTTTATCCCTCACCTAACTCTTAATAAACAGGGGCCTTGGATCAAGGCTACTGCACCTTGACCAGGTCCTCTAAAGGGATTCTTAGGGTGCAGCCCTTCTGGGTTTCTCATTACTCCAAATCTTTAGAACTTTGAGTACCCTTTCTTATCCCATCAGGTCCACCTTGAGGGGCATTAAGTTCACACCCACTATGAAGTAGCACACTGTGCCAGTCAGTTAAAGCACATCAATAACTCAGCTACAGAGGGATGAAGGTGAGACACCAAGGGGACATCTGTCTAGTGGTTACACCAGATCAGACAGTCCTGGCATTAATAAGATGGAAGAAGAAACAGACCTTCTCAAGCACCCACTCACCCCAATGCTGTTCTGTCATTCTTAAAGGCACTCAGTTATCTTGTGGGGATGCTGTTGGGTTCAGCAACAAAAGTTCATTTTTATAATAATCCCAAGTGAACTTCCCTGTAACTTCCAAATACCAGCCTTGATCAAATGGTTTCCTAAAATAGACCTTGGGCCCTGGCAGGGTTCTGAGACATGGGAGAGGGGATACCTGAGTAGACATGCTGGTGAACCTCATCCTCAAATTCTGACATTCCAGTTCTAAAGAGCCCATCCCCACCAGGCACAGTGGCTCGTGCCTATAAGCTTCAGCCTATGAAGCGGCAGGGGCTAGGGATGGCAGTTCGAGCCCCGCCTGGGGCCCATAGCGAGACCTAGTTCCAAAAAAATAGCTGGGCGTGGTGGCGCATGCCTGTAATCCCAGCTACCTGGGAAGCTGAGGCTGGGGATTGCTTGAGTCTGTGGTACCCCAGGCAACGAGAGCCTGCGGCTCCACGGGCAAAAATAGCGAGACCTAGTCTCAAAAAAAAAAAAAAGCCCATCCCCACTTGCTGGTAGAGGATTGCTCCCCCCCCATTCTCATTTTCTCTTCTCTCTCTCTCCTCCTCTCATTAGTCACAACATCAAACCTCAGATGAGATGGACAACTTTCACAATAATGTTTACTCTCCTTGGGGTCTTCCCCCAGCACCCCTCCAACTATAAGAGCCATTCCTGAGGTCAAAAGTCAACACAGCACATTGGGGTGCTGCTGGACTGAGTCCCAAAGCAGCAGCAGGAGCTGACACATAGCAGCAGAACAAGGAGAGGACCCATGGTACTGGGTCAACAGGGTTATGTCTCTCTAGACAGCATTTAACCTAGTCAGCGGTCAAGCGTTACTCATACTCGACCAGTGCAGCTCAGCACAGCACAGCCGCAGTTGGTAGCAAACACACAAGCATGGGGAACTGCTACAGAAAACTGTAGAGAACAGCTCCAAAAGGTTCAGCAGTGGGTGTGCTAGAGGAGAACCACAGAAAGCTGCCCACTGCTCCTTGGGCAGCAAGAGCTGAAAGGAAGGGGCACTGACAGACTGTGATGACTGCTCTCTTTGTAAGGAAATGTTTACAGAACTGGGCTCCTTAGGAATGAGGGGACCACAAGATACTCAGAGTAGAAGTCAGGCAGTAGTACTTAGGTGCCAGGGGAAGGGCAGGTGCTGCTAAAGCAGGCAGTGATGACAAAAGGTCAAAATGCCAGCTTGGGAACCTGTGATGCAGGGGCTCACGGAGACAGCTCCTACAACAGCGCAGTTCTTAGGCTCAAGAGAGCTGAGTGGCAACAAGGCACCACCAACACATATACAAGGCACCAATCAAGGACTTGCCAAATGTACACAAGCTAGTGTAGCAAAACCGAGTATGCTGCTTCAACAGAAAGGTCAATTCCTGACCTAACCTCCAGAGATACAGAAACATTGGTTGACAGAGGCAAAGCCCCATGAGGAGGAGTCTGTTGACACCTTGGCAAGTACATGCCTCACTGGTTCTCCCAGTTACTTGAGAGGGCTACATTCATTTACATGGGCAGGGGAATCACTTAGATGTTTGGGAACAGGGGGTCTAGATGATGCTGATACTCAGAGGTTCAGAGTACCAGCAAAATCTTCTGTTAAGGTGGGGGCATATAGGTGTCTGGCAATAAATGGAGTCCAAACAGATATACCTCACGGTGTGTCCCTTGTTCCAGACCCAACTGCCAATCACTTGCCCACTTTATGAATGTGTAACAGGAGCAGATGTACTCAGTGGCCTATGGAATCCTCACATTGGTCCTGTGACCTGAATAACAGGAGCTACAAGTAGAAATGGTCATATGGGAGCCCCAGAAACAGATCCCAGGCTCCTCTCCTGGCCACGGTACCCAGACTGGTATCATGTGCAGAGGGAAAAGCAGAGACATGCGCTGTCCTTCCAAGACATGGATCTAGTCCTCAGTCTGGCCTCTGTCTTACTGGGTAGATCAAGCTGAGTGACCAGGGACTGCAACAAACTGAACTAACAATCTTCGGACGGGCATATAAGCACAGTTTTAGGTTCAGAGTTTTGGGTCATGAAGGCACTTTTGTCCAGACCAATGGGGAAATCATTTATGTCCACATGGAATGGAAATCATACCCCAAGAGCATGTTAAATACATTAGCTTTGGTGACTGGAGGCCTAGTGCCACGAACCTAGTACCTGAACCCCTGCATTTGGTTCATCCCTATGGGAGCTCAAATAGGGCAGGACACATAAGTTTGGCTCGCATATTTGGTAACATGCCAGTACACTACAGCCTCTCTCAAAGTGGCAGACTTAAGGTTCTGATAAGGTGTATTACCTTGAGGAGATCAATCAGTCTCTGCGGGTATGGTGACACTGCAACAGCAATAGCTTTTTCCTGGCAAGGAGTGACATGAGCCCCACCAGGTGTGGATTTGCCTCTTTTTCCTACTGTGTCTGTCAGCCTCACCCACCTACCCCAAGACTCAGAGTGTGTGTTCTGACAAGGTCAATACATAGCATCACTTGGATCAAGGAAGACAACAGGTGACAATGGCATGAGCTTCAAGGATCCACTAGCTAGAAACTGGCACTCTGAAGATGATATCCTGATAGGATACCTTATCTCTGTAGGATGCAGGGGGCACATCTTAAACCAAGAGTCACTGTGCCAACTCATTATTACACACAGGACTGGAGTCCAAGCTATGGAAGCAGGAATGTCTCCTATCAGTCTCAACCTAAAAGATCCACTTGGGGGCCAGATGCAGTGGCGCAAGCCTGAAATCCTAGCTACTTGAGAGGCAGAAGCTAGGAATCACTTGAGTCAGTGGGTTCGAGTCTACCCCAGGCAAAATGGCAAGACCTAGTCTCAAATAAACAAACAAACAAATAAATGGCCCACTTGGGGTGTGGGGAAATTAAAAAAAAAAAGCCCACTTGGGTGGGGCGCATAAGTTTCCAGTCCCTACAACTGCAGGCTCTGTTGATTTTAAGCCTGCTCCTAGAGGTAATGAATGCTTCTATCAAGGGGCACAATAAAGATCTAAGCTCAAAACTATAGTTGCAGGTAACACTGTGCATGAGCAGTGGCCAAGGCATTGTAAAGATAGCATCAAAAGCCAAGAAAAAGATTCTCTGGGTTCCAGAATACATCCTGTAAAGAAGAAAGGCTTATCAGGCCCTCAAGTCT
This sequence comes from Uropsilus gracilis, assembly GCA_004024945.1. NCBI lineage: Eukaryota > Metazoa > Chordata > Mammalia > Eulipotyphla > Talpidae > Uropsilus > Uropsilus gracilis. Next base: position 30,662 of record PVHY01015130.1, read on the forward strand.
GATAGCTTGGCACAGCAGGCACTTTTGGAAAAGGAGTAGCAAAGGAAAAAGAGTTCAGGTTAAATTAAAGACTAAAATGGTTCTGAAACAATTTCATGGTGGCAATAATGCGACCATATACACCTTAGATAACTAGACGTGAAGCCTCATAGATGAAATTTCCTTGGTCTCTGTTGTATGCTGCACACAAAGGGTAATGGGATGAGTTTATTGGTATGATAAGGACCATCACAGGTCTTCCTCTGAACAAAATTTTGAGTGGCATTTTTTGTCAAAGTGACCTCTCAAACCATAGAAATGCTTCCAACAGTGGAAATGTGTGACCCGGCGATTCTCCAAATTTGAAATCATCTAGAAATGTGGACAAAGAAAGGTCAAGGAAGGACTGTCTCACTGACAGACAACACAGTGATTGAAGAACACCGAGGAAACATGGTGATATTTGCTTGGAAGGTCTCATTCATGACACTGCCTTCCTAAGGAAGTAACTCTAGGTTATCACTGTGTTTCCGCATCCACTTCAGCTCAGTGGTCCCTCACACTACGAAGAAGATTGGGTTCCTCAAGATGAACCCACATGGATATTACAGTGAATGGATCAATCATCAGCTCATCCAACAGCTCAACTAAAACCCAGACTATCTGAAAGCACCATGCATTGGGTGTTTTTAGAAAGCTTATCCAAATTGTCAAAGGAAATTATTTTCTATTTTATCTTCAGAAACAGAAGGGGAAAGGCGACTACGGCCATACCACCCTGAACGCGCCTGATCTCGTCAGAAGGGGAAAGGCTGGGGGAAAGACAGTGATTTTCATGTAGTCACTTCTCATCACATTCCAAGTCAAAGAAAAGTTCCTCCGTGTTTCTCACATTAGCCTTTGTTACTGCCTCTGAAATGAGCAAGAACTCATGCCATGGCAAGAGGCCACCTTTGTTACTTCACGTCTGTTTCTACAGAACCAACCCAAGACATCTAAGAACAAAGACAAGTGACCAAATGGGAGAACAAACTAAACCTCACAGGAAAAGGTGAACTTACTAACACACTGAGAGCTACAGAAAATGTTTAAGAAAACCACCAGTACCCAACAGAAAGACATTTAAAAGAGATCTGACACTTAACCACTGAACAGACCCCTGGATAAGAGAGTCAACGTCACCCATAAGACAAATTACAATGATGGGTTATTTTACAATCATCAGATTGGCAAAGATAGAAAATTTGAGCATGTACTGTGTGGTTCCTCGGCATGTAGAGGAAGGGGTACTCTCATACTTTCAATGGTATTATACCAACTTCAACCCTACATAAAGAGTGAGGTAGGAATGTCTCTCAAATTAAAAAGTAACATAAGGTTGGACATGGTGGTGCATGCCTGTAAGTGGCAGCCTAGGAAGCCACGGCAGAGACCAGGAATCACAGTTCAGGTCCCGCTCGGGGCAACGTAATGAAACCTAGTTCCCAAAAAATAGCTGGGCATGGTGGCGCACACCTATAATCCCAGCTACCTGGGAAGCTGAGACTGGAGACTGCTGAAGACTGCTTGAGTCCGTGGTACCCCAGGCAATGTGAGCCTGCAGTTCCATGGGGAAAATAGCGAGACCTAGTCTCAAAAGAAAAAAAAAAGTAATGTAGCCTGGCACACAGAAATGCAACTTCTGGTAACAACTGGAGACAGATATACTTTAAAAGATCACTGGTAAGAAAAATACAGTATAGCTGTGCTGCAGAATAATATGCAATCATTAAAAAGGATGGGGCAAATTTGTGTCCTAACGTGGAGACCTGAGTTATATCAAGATATACCACTGCATGTAAAAAGTAAGGTATGAAGTTCGCACCATGCAATCATCTTCAAACAAATGCACATATGTACTTGTATGTGAACAGACTGCCCATGTACACACAAGAAATCGAAGTCAATGATTCCTTCCCCATAGGGAAAAACTACTGATAACTACTTTTCATCAAGAACTTCTCTGTACCATTTGAATTTTGTACCATGTACATATGAGATAGTCACTCAAAAACAATACAATAAGAAATAATAATAAAGTTAACCAAGAGGCAGTCTGAGATTGGTATCACAAATGTGATTAGTCAGTTTCCGTAGTGTAGTGGTTATCACGTTTGCCTCACAAATGTGATTAATTACCCACTGCTGCCCCAAGAATTAAGAGCCTGCACTGCACTAGGTTCTGCAAGACAAAGGTCAGTGATGAAATATAGAGGAAAATGCATCTGCTTTAGAAAGGATGAATGAGAATGAAATGCGAAAGCATAACTAGTGTTAAACTAGTGAGGCTATATCACAAGCATTCAGAAAGCAAAAGCTACTATAAAGTTCCTCTGGACTTTATTTATGGATGTTCATTCTGGATGTTCATTCTGAATACAAAATACCTTTCATAAAGAACCACAGGGGAATAAGTGTAATTGTCTTCCCATCACTAGCAAATTTTGCTATCACTTTGAAAAAAGAGATAGTTTAAAACAGCAAACAGTTCTCAAAAGCAAACAAGAAGATACCAATCTCCAGTACCAACCCTCCTGAGACAGCCCGTTAACTTGCTTCCCAGAGGCAACACTCTGGAGTCTTCTAGTGGTTTCTTCTGGTATTTGGACAGCTTTTCTAAATTATAGGTTTACACTGCTACTTCTTGACTTGTCATTTAAAGCCATTATTTGTTGACCTCCAAATAAGGCAGACAAAGATTTTACTCATCGCCACTCCCACATCTCCTGCCTTTCTTTTCACAATTTAGGTAATTTATTATTTAATGGTGCTTACATCATTTTATTATTTATATTCTATTTCATTCTGTGCCTGGACTGTAAAATCACAATTTTGTTCATGCACAATCTTTTACTTCTTTTCAACTCAACTTTCTATTTTAGCATAATTGCAAACTCATATGCCATTGTAAGGAATAAGATACCCAGTACACCCACATCCTGCTGCACCCAGTGGTATTATCTTGTGATGTCTTAACCAGGAGGCTGCTACCAGGTCAAATCACAGACTATTTTATCTCCTCAAAGATCTCTCCCCTTTCATTTCTGTTACAAGCATACCCACTTTCCCCAGTGTCTTCCTTAACCTCTTGCAAACCTTAAATCTGTTCTCCATTTCAGTGATTTTTTTTTTCATTCTAAGAATGAGAAACAAAGAAAATCAAATATACAACCATTTGACAACAGCATAATCCTCTGGTGAGCACTTCAGGCCAAGACCCTATCAATGACTCATTCCCTTTTTGCCCCTGGGTACTATTCCATAATAGCCATACCTCATTTTGTCTAACCATTTATCCACGGAAGGACATTTGGTTTGTAATTTCTCACTACTATAAACAAAACCTTGAATGTACAGATACTTTTGTCAACAGAAATTTTCATTTCTCTGGAACAAATGCCCAGGGGTACAACTGATGGTCATATGGTAGTTCCTTAATTTTTTAATAAACTGTCAAGTTATTTTCCAGAGTAGCTATACCATCTTACATTCTCACCAGACGGTATTGTCACCAATTTTTTTTACTGCAGTCATTCTAACAGGTGTGTAAGTATCTAATTATGGTTTTAATTTGCATTTCCCTAATGGCTAGAAATGCTGAATATCTTGCCATGTACTTATTTACCATCTGCTTATCTTCTTCTGTTCTTTTGCCCATGTTCTATTGGATAGTTTGCTTTTTCTCTATTGTGCATTGAGGGTTCTCATATACTCTAGATAAAAGATCATTAATAGACATGTGGTTTGCAGGCAGTTCCCAGTCTAGTTTGTCCTTTCATCCCTAACAGGGTGCTCTGCAGGATGAAAGTTTAATATTTTATGAAATCCTTGTTTATCCATTGTCCCCTTTTACTACATGAAGTCTAAAAACTCTGTCTCGCCAGGCACAGTGGCACAGGCCTGTATGTGGCAGTCTAGGACGTCACAGCCGGAACCAGGGATCGCAGTTCAAGTCCCACTCAGGACAACATTGCAACACCTAGTTCCAAAAAAATAGTTGGGCGTGATGGTGTGCACCTGTAATCCCAGCTACCTAGAAAGCTGAGGCTGGGGATTGCTCAAGTCAGTGGTACCACAGGCAATGTGAACCTGTGATTCCAGGGGCAGAAATAGCGAGATCTAGTCTCAAAAAATAAAAAATAAAAAAATAAAATTAAACTGTCTCACCCATGTCACTTTTTTTCTAAAAGTATCACTGTTTTATTTTTATTTTTAATTTTTTGAGACTAGGTCTCGCTATTTTTGCTTGTGGAACCGCAGGCTCTCGTTGCCTGGGGTACCACAGACTGAAGCAATCCCTAGCCTCAGCTTCCCAGGTAGCTGGGACTACAGGCGTGCACCACCACGCCCAGCTATTTTTTTGGAACTAGGTCTCGCTACGGGCCCTCAGAGGGACTCAAACTGCGATCCCTAGCCCTGGCCGCTTCATAGGCTAGTATCACTGTTTTAACATTTTCCCTAAAGTTCAAATCCATGTTGAGTTAATGTTTAGGGCAAAGTTCATTTTTTTTCTCCCTAGGTGTCCAGTGGAAAAAGGTTGTCCTTTTTCCATTGAATTGCTTTTGCAACTTAAGTCAAAAATCATCTGGGCAATTTGTGTGGGTTGGTTTGTATAACACTGATCTCTTCACCAATACTTCACAGTCCTTACTCTGTAGCTATAAAATATACCTCGAAACCAGGAAGACTAATTCATCCCTCTCATTTTATTCTTTTACAAATTTGTCTCCTCTCTTCTACTTTTTGCTTTTCCATATAAATTTTAGAATCTTGTCTCTGTCAACAAAAATATCTTGCTGAAATTTTGACAGGAATTGTACCAAACCTATATGTCAACTTTGGAAAAACTGACATATAAGCTTGGTTGAGTTTTCTAATGGCTGAATATGGTTATGTTTCTTTATTCAGATTTTTTTTTTAATAAAGACAAGTCTTCACTACTGCGCTCCTAGGTGAGGTTCCCTAGAAGAGGATCTCTTCCTAAAAGAGGACCCTCTTCTTTATTCAGATTTTTAATTTCTTTCAGCAGCACTATAGTTTTCTGCACACACATTTTGTAAGATTTATACCTATATTTTATTTTTTAAAACAACAGTATACGGTACTGTTATTTTTAATTCTTGTGTCCATATTATTATTCCTCATATCCTAGTTACATGGGAGGCTGAGGCTGGGGATCCGTAGGTTCTTGAGTCCGTAGGTTCAAGACAACCCTAGGCAACATAGCAAGACCTAGTCTCTTAAAAATTTTAAAAATCAAATTATTGCCCATATACATATTCCATTTTTGAGTCTTTACCATGTATTATGTTAATTTTTGTCAAATACATTATCTGCACCAACTGATCAGTATGATCATGATATGCTCTTCCTTAGCAAAACGGTATGATGAATGACCTTATATTTTTAAATAGTGAAACAGTTTTACATCCCTAGGATAATACTAGCTAGTATTTTGTTAGGGATTTCTGTGTCTCTGTTGATTTTTGGTTTTGTACTTTGTCCAGTATTTAGTATCATAATAATATTATCTTCACAAACTGCATCAGAAATTGCTCCTCCAGAGCTGGGTGCGGTGGCACGTGCCTTTAATCCCAGCCTAGAACAGGAGGCTGAAACTGGGAATTGCTTGAGTTCATGGGTTCAAGACCCACCTGGGGCAACATAGCAAGACCGAGTCTCAAAAAACAGCTGGGTGTAGTGACGCACGCCTGTAATCCTAGCGACCTGGAAAGCTGAGGCTGGGGATCGCTTGAGTCCAGAGTACCCCAGCAATGAGAGTCTGCAGTTCCCCGCAGTAAGACCTAGTCTCTAAAAAAAAAAAAAAGAAAAAAAGATTACTCCTCTAAGCTAGACATGATGGCATGAGCCTGTAATTCAAGTTCTGGGAGGCAAGAGGACAGGGATCGCTTGAGTTCACAGGTTCAAGACTACCCCAGGCAATATAGCGAGACCTAGTCTCAAAAAAAAAGCAGCTGGGCGCAATGGCAGGCACCTGTAATTCCAGCTATCTAGGAAGCTGAGGCTGGGGATTGCTTGAGTTGTGAGATCAGGACTACCCCAGGCAACATAGCTAGACGTAGTATCAAAAAAAGGAGGGAGGGGAGGGGAGGGGAGGGGAGCAG